>VZRI01011610.1:2921-156830 GCA_013397515.1 Upupa epops | reverse complement strand
TTATGAAAAGATTAGATGTGACACTTAGTGATGTGATGCAGATTGTGGTGATGTTAGGTCATAGGCCAGACTTGATGATCTTAGAAGTCTTTTCCAGGCTAATGATGTGATTCTGTAAAGCTGCCACAGATTCCCCATCCATGTGGGTGAAAACCTCTAGCTTCCATCCTGTAAATTTTACAGTGCTTTACATGCAACCATTTCAAAACATTGCAGCAGATTAGAAACACTGAGATGACACGGTAGGAGACAATTCACTGGCAGTATTATTTCATTTCATATTTAAACTTGTTTCATTTAAGAAATGAAACTTCTAAAACTGCTTTTCCAAGTTGCAAAGAGGCTTGTCCTATGAAATACAAGATATTTAATTTGTATTTTTCCTTTAGTGAGGTTAAACGTAGGACTGGTAAACGGAACATGAAAGCACAGACCTACTCATGATTTGGTTTTCCTGGTCCTTCTGTGAGCTGAGAGACTTCATTAAATAGCAGAATCAGCCGCAATTTACAGTTATTAAGTTTCTTGTCAGTTTTATCTAAAGCAAAGGTAAACTTGTTCTAAAGCAAGTTAAGGGTTCAGTACACCTTGTACTGCTCTAGGCTCAGACCAGAAAGGCTGAGGGGTTACCTTGCCAGGTTGGGACAAATTAAGGTCTGGGCATGGATTTTTAGGATTTTCAGGTGTGCCTCCCTACCAGAACTGTTCCAAAAAACAGGGAGCCATCCCATTCCTGTATACAGTTACTAGTATGTCTTGGGTAGCTTCCTGGCCTTTCCTGGTGTTGGTTGACAGATGGAGGTTGTCACATCTGAGCATAACTGCATTAAGACACAATTTAGTAGAGCTGCTCACTAGTGCAGCAAAGAGCAGGCATGGATTAGGAGGTGGTTTTGTTCAACAGTTATAATCTTGAGTAAGATTAAGCCATATTCAGAGCAAGGAAGGTGCATGGTCTGTAAGGAAGCCAATTTTAGGCTGTAAAGCAAATAGCATGCAGAAGAATGCCTGTGCAATATCTTATGCTGTTAATAATGGGAGTCAAATGACTGAAGGCAAAGGGCTTTTGAGACAAATGTTAGACATGTGCAGTGTTTTGAGCTGGGGACTGGGCTTCCTGGCCCAGCTCCTTCTCCCTGTTTCTATAAGCCCCATTCTGTAAAGCAGCTGCTGCAAGTCACATCCCATGGAGATGTGCTCGGAAGTGGAGCTAGGACAGAGGAAGTCTTAGTCTCACTGGACCCAGCCTGGGCAAGGCAAGTGCTTACAGATCCATTGGTGTGACAGGTACACCACAAGCCCCCACACTGACTCCTTGTGGGTACCAGCGCTGTCCTTGCTTGGCAGTTCCCCACCTTCTCTTGGTGATGATGTTCTGGGCAGCATCCATTCCCCACATGCAGGACAGAAGCAAAAGCACATCTTTCTAAACTGCTGTTTCTTTGTTGTGACCCCAAAAAATAGATATCGTAGTGCTGCTGCTTCTGTTTACGTAAACAATCCTCCACCAGCCTTCCACTGGTCACTTGTCAAAAAACAAAGCAAGAACTACAAATACAAGATAGAGGTATTTTTTAAAAAAACAAACTTCATTATTAATTTCTTTAAAAATAATTAATATTTCTATACAAACGGAGTATCTCTTATAAACTCAAAATTTGATTTAATAATCTGAAGCACATTAGTACCAGGTTCCTTCAGCTTGCACTGTGCTAGGCACTTGAAAAAACACAGTTCATATCCTTCATCTGTTCTGACCTAAACTTACAGCCAGTCCTAGATGCTGCATCTACCAGAAATACTTGGCAAACAGGAAGTATTTTGACCAGCAAATTCAAACCACAACAAAGCCATTCCTGAAATGTATGTGCTTGTTTTCATTTGGACTGACACAATGCCACTGTGTCATTACTTCACTGCAATCTTCCAAGGCTTGCTTTATTGCTACCTTCCCAGTGCTAGCAGAGATATGTGTTGAAGAAGATGATGTGAAGGCACACACCCCTTCTTAATTTCATTTACTTTTTCCAGGCAGTTTTGTGTGAAACACTTCATTTCATAAAGTCTCACATAACTGCTTAATAGGAGGCAAGGAAGATTATGTCATCTTTGTGCTGAAATCCTTTTACATCAGTGTTTTCCTAATCTCGCTACAATACCCATTAAGTTTTAGGCTTGCTAGTTATTGTAAAACACGTCTCATTTAAGCAGTTTTATTTGCTGGCTAGAGTATAAACTAGCTAAGAAAAACTAGTGAACTTTAACTGCCAGCATCAGCCTTGGTAGTTCAGGTGAGGAGCAAAAGAGCTGGCTATAGTTATTAACTGCAAATACTCATTCCCCTGTTCTGGATGAAGGGCACTGTTTTCACCAGTGATAGTGGTTGTCTTCTGGTTAGTGTAAACTCTACTTTACTTGAAGTCCCAATGTCTTTGCAATCACGATACACAACTTGGAAGGAATGTTGTTCAAACAGAAGAATCTACAATAGTATCATCATGATGTGGAACCAAGATTTGTTGGTGGAGTACCACTTGTGCAGAAGTACTCTGTGTGATGGATATTAATGGCTGTAAGAAGATTACTCATCATACAGCATATGGTACGTCCATTTTTATCCTATGCTGTGTGCATGTGATGTCAGTTCCCACTGTTTTCCTTCTTTAGATGTCAACCACTGCACATTATTTTGATTCTTCTACCTCATTGGTTTTGGGGAAAGAGGTGCATATAGCCAACCTGTACTTTCAGGGATCAGAACACTATTGGATTCACACTTCTGCTGTGCTATGTTCCAGGAGCTAATACTCTGGATAATTTCTGCTTAAAGATCTTAAGCAAATATGTGAAGAGTCAATGCAAAAACTGATTTCTACATTTGTCAGTCTCACCTGTTTGCACTGTAGCCCTGCACTTGTCCTTGTGTGATTTCTTTCTTTGTCTGCAACTGGGAGGCTAATATTTACTATGAAAGATGATTATTAGCTCTTGTAAAGTGCTTTGAAGATAAAAAATATTAAGTGCTCACAAATAACACTGTATTTGTTGTAAGATTCTTAGATGCATGGTTCAGATATGGCCACCTCATTTCAGGGTTGTTAAGAAAATAAAGATCCACTGGAAGTAAATGCTGTTACAGCATTTCACTGGAAGAAACATTTAAGCTAAGTATGGCCAACTTAACAAGAAAACAAGAAATATCTATGAGACAAAAACCAGAAGTGTCTGTATGCAGTCCCTAATACACGTGAAATGATAGCAATAAATGTGCAATGTGGCCTCTGCAAAATATAGACAGAGGCCTAACTTCACACTTTGCAAGCTGGAATTTTTTTTAAGTACCACAGTTCTGTGTGAAAATCCATTTTAAGAATGAAGTCACAGGCAAGGTCCACACATCATACATTCAACTAATGTTAGACATGTCTGCTAACCGCAGGGCAGAAAGTCAACTTACAGCAGGTGCAAGTGCTGCCTCCACTTCAATTGACTTCTGAAACAAATACCTTTAATTTTGTAATTTTTTGACAGGCTTGGGAGCTTCACTATTAAGCTGGGCCTTTAAATATGTGCACTGTGGACCAGATAGGCAGCTGCCATGCGCTCCAATGGCTTCAGCACAACTGCCAGCACCCTCTGAGCTGATAACCTTATCTGTGTCACTCCACTTAGAATGATACAATCCACATCACAATCCACCACTGATGTTCTCAGATTTGAGAAAGGGTAAGTGGAAAGGGAGCATTATCCTACCTTATTTTTTTTCTTCCTGCTGAAAGCAGCATTATAATCTCCATTGCCAGCCTATTTGCATAGTTAAGTATAAGAGCTAGCTTTATTCAAGTGCTAAAAAGAGATTGAATATTGAGTGCTACCAATTTAGTGCTTGTTGCTGCAGTGCCACTTTGAGATTGCATCTGCAGCTGCTGTGTTCTCTCTTGTGGTCTCTGTATGACATAATGCTCTCTACCACTGCATGTCAGATTAGAAAGCCTGGGTAGGTGCAGCCTGTGTTCAGCTATCAGTGCTCTCTATGCTGGACACATCTTCTGGTACAAGCAGAGCCAAGTCCTCTCCATTCCAGCTTGTGCACAGAAGCCAGCTGTAAGACACAGATAAGAAAGAAATCTTGAGCTGAGATAGTTAAGTCTGATGATTCAGCACCAACAAACACACTCATCACTGTGTTACAGTTATCTTCTGTGACACAAAGCTTGCCCTTATTGCACAAGTTAGATGATATCATTACTGCTGTCTTTCCTAAGTACTAAGCTACTGTCTCTGATTTATTACAGATTGGAATAAAGACCCTTTCAGCTCTCAAATTCACACATTGCAGGACACTCACAAAAGAAAGCTTTTAACAAAAGCTTACTCAAAGCTTGGGAAATCTGAGAACTTAATCACAGAATGAAAAGAAAAATAACTTCCAAAAATTCATGGTGATGATGGACTACTGTCCTGATTGCAGGATGGACTAATTGATGGTAAGTATCTGTTGCCTTTTGCATGGAAGAATGCGTTCGTAACAGTAACTTTCTTTATCACACAGCACTAAACCAAAATTAGTATTTCATAAAGCAGAAATATTTATTGAAATTGAATTCTTCACTTTTTTTATTTCTTTACTGAAAAGTATTCTCCACACTCAGCATAAGACTGCATTGCTTATCATAATCTTGGTCTTAAGTTACCATTAGAGCAGCTTCTCTGAATAAACTGTATAAAACACTGTTGTCAGGTAGGCAGAGAATTGAAATTACATTAAATGTTCTCACTCTACAGCATTGTATTTAAAACTTAAAATGCAGTGGATGTAGAGTCAAAATGTTACTGAGGTATTGTCTAAGCATTAGAAAAGAGTACCATCCTCCTAAGGAAAACAGCTTTCTCCCCATATATAAATATATCTAATGAAAAGTGGTTCTTCAGTCATTTAGATCTATGTTCCAGCATCCTAGAGAGATGTAAATTATTGAGAGGCATTTGACTAGGTGACCTTTGGAGGTCCTTTTCAACCCAATACATTTTGTAATTCTATGATTATATGATATTGGAAATAATGTAAAGTGAACTTTGATTTTGTGAATACCCAGGAATACCCATAACCTTCCACCGTCAGTAATACTAGAGGTTCACTAGATAATTATTAGATGCAAATGCTATTGAGACATATTTTTTTAAACATGTCTAGAGGCTTATTGATATGGAGCTTCAAATTAGTGCAGATCTTTTACAGACCATTGAGTCACAAGATATCCAGGACAGCCTGCCTTGGTTGATGAGGACTGATCATTGTGATGATGATCAACAGATGTGTTGAGCAAACTGGATGTACACAAATCTATGGGCCCTGATGAGATGCTGAGGGAGATGGTGGAAGTCATTGCTAAGCCACTCTCCATCATCTTTTCTAAGTTATGGCGATCAGGAGAGGTGCCTAGGGACTGGAGATTAGCAAATGTCACTCTGATCTTCAACGGGTAAGAAGGAAGACCCAGGTAACTATAGACCAGTCAGCCTCATCTCCATCCCAGGAAAGGAATGCACTGTCAGCAAGTTGGCTGATGACACAAAGCTAGGTGGTGTCACCGACACCCCAGCAGACTGTGCTGCNTGGCCAAGAGGGCCAACAGCATCCTGAGGTGCATCAGAAGTGGGGTGGTTAGCAGATCAAGAGGTTCTTCTTCCCCTCTACTCTGCACTAGTAAGACCACATCTGGAGTATTGTGTTCAGTTCTGGGCCCCTCAGTTCAAGAAGGACACAGAGCTGCTGGAGGGTGTCCAGCGTAGAGCAACAAAGATGATGAAGGAAGCAGAACACCTCCCTTACGAGGAAAGGCTGAGGGAGCTGGGTCTCTTGAGCTTGGAGAAGAGGAGGCTGAGGGGTTACCACATTAATGTCTCTAAATATGTGAGGGATGGGTGTCAGGAGGATGGAGCCAGGCTCCTCTCGAGGTCATCTGGTGATAAGACAAGGGGTAATGGGTACAAGCTGTAATATAGGAGGTTCCATATAAATACCAGAAGGAATTTCTTCACAGTGAGGGTAATGGAGCATTGGAACAGGCTGCCCAGGGGGGTTGTGGAGTCTCCTTCTCCAGAGATGTTCAAGACCTGCCTGCATGTGTTCCTGTGAGGCTTGGTCTAGGCGATTCTGCTGTGGCAGGGGGATTGGACTACATGATCTTTTGAGGTCCATTCCGATCCCTAATGACTCTATGAAATCCACTGTGTGGCAGGTCATGTTTATAACCCTCATTAGATCCTAGAAGAGCTCAGACTGCAAAACTAACCTCATGCCTTGCAAGTAATCTGTTTCTTTTGTTCTTTGTCAAAGGCTTTCCTCAGAGACACTTGTAGAGCTCTCAAACCAAGGGAAAGCATGCATGTGCACTCAATGGTATGGGGTATCTCATTGATAGTACATTCAGGGTAGATTTTGTTTTGGTGGAATTAGGTAGCAAGTTCACCACATGTTGCTGAAGGGAAGTAGCTGGATCAGGGCCAGACGGTGTTGATGGAAAAACTCCAGTAAGGTATTGGGGCATAGGTTTTGGAGAAAAGGAAGTGAGGCAGCTGCACAGCCACTCTTGTCAGGGTATGGTCACAAGCTTCACTGAGAGAAAACCGTTCCACATAGCTTAGGCGCACTCTCTCCTACCTGATCCTCCCAGGGAAGTTATTGCCACATCCCTTCATTTCAGCTCTGCTCCACCCCTAGCAGCCCCCTGTATACCCTCCATGGACTTTCTAGCTATAACCAGTTCCTGAACTGCACGGAAGCTGGAGGTATTAGAAAAGACTGAAGTTTCAGAACTACTACACCAAACCATTCCACTTCAATTCATGTCAAACCAGAAACTACCAGTAAAAGCAGTAAAGAAGCACCCTCCTGATCTGTACTTACCACAGGATGGCTAGTGGAATTAGACAAAGGCCTGCAGATAAGAGGAAGCTAAATCCTGAAAACCACACAACAGTAGCTGCATACAGGATGTTGAAAACTGAAAATGACACAGTGCCGGTCACAACTTCTAAACAGGCAATACAAGCAAACACAGCACCTGCCAATAACAAATGGATGCATTACAAACAAAACCAAACCCAAACCAATCCCCCTTGTAATTACTTAATCATTTAAACTTGTTTTGAAAGACATATTCAGTATTTCAACAAGTATGCTAGTAACAAGTACCTGAATATCATTTGGTTTTGCTATGGAAGCATCTTCTGTGATAAGTCTTGCAAAATATTTGCTTTCCAAATTTAAAAAAAAAAAAACAAACAAAGCAAACCCCAAACATTATCCTGATGAAAATGATTTGTCTTTTCTAATAGTCTGTCATCACATCTAATTGTTTGAATCTACTTATCATAAGATTTTCAAACTGTTCATCCTTACTAACCATGTTCTGTACCTCCCCATCCTTCACCTTTTTCTCACTCTTCCCTGAATTTTTCTTTTCTTCTCTAATGTTCACATTTGTATGGACAACAGGCTCTGACCAAGGAATGCCAGTTCTGCCATAACCATCTCTGGCCTTTGAAAGGAAGTAACATTTTCTGCACTTAACTATTATTCTTGTGGTGGTATTCTGTCCCATCAGTGTCTTGCTGAACATGATCTCCCAAGCCACATTCATATTGACAGGACCATAAACAAATCACAGTAGGTAAGCAGTAAAAGATGACAAAAGGCAGCCTGATTCCTGCATCAAACCTCATCAGGCCAAAAGCCTGAAGAATCCCAAGAAACTGCAAAAATGTAGTGTGTATTAACATAGTTAAGTACAAAGAGATCTTTCTTTTAGTGTACACAGGTATGTCTTTTAAAAAATAAAACCAAACTACTTAGGAGAATGCTTTTAGAAAGTATATGCTCACCACAAACCAGAAAATATATTCTCCCCAAAAGCAAAATATGGGAAATCAGAGCCTGACATGCTTTTTGCTGTGTTCCATAAGGAAAGAATTTGGAGAATTATTTTATCTTTTGGGACACGTTTCAGTAGCCACAGGTACTGGTAAAGCTGGGTACATAGCTCAGGATCCAAGTCTGATTGTTTTCAAGTACTTTGAGGGCTAACCACCTACTGCTTACCTTTCTAAATTATTAAGCGTGACATTGGCTCAGTAATACAAATGTACCTTACTCTGCATGTCAAAATTCTGTTAATGTAGAGCACTTGTGAAATCATGTAAGCATGAGCACTACTCTGCTTCAGGTTCCCTACAGTCTGTATTTTTACAGCATTATCTCCTTTGAAGGTTGAAATCTGTAGTATTTTTTAAACACTACTTTTTTATATTAAATTCAGAATGAATAGCTATTGAAATTATGACACAGGATCATATAGATGAACTTGAAAGTATTCTTAAACTGCTAACACATTTCTCTTTGTTCAAAAGTAATCTTGGTGTATGAATGTTCTGAAATACCACACTATTGTACTATTTAAAAACAAATTCTACTCACCCTGTTCACTAGCAAGAACCACTTTTGACAGCATGGATCGGAGAACAGGGATAGGCATAAGGCAGAACAAAGATGGCACTCTTACTGTAAGGCAATGTATCAGTCAGGACGCACTGAGGTAATGAAAATCCAGGATCTTACAAATATGTTTGTAAATAAATTAATTGTATACCTTTAAATGCATAAGTCCCCAAATAGTAAATAAAGGCAATAGAAAAGTCAAAACAGAAATGCACTGAGACAGTTATCCAAGGCACAGAGAAAATAATAAATCAAATATATCTGTATGGCACTCAAACCAAATCATAAGCAAGTAATTCCATTCTCTCTTCACAGGCTTGATCTTTTAATTAAATCCTAAATCAGTCTGTCAGTCTTGTATGCTTTATCTCTCCAAGACCCTTTCAAGACAGTATATCAAATATCTACCAACTGCACTCACTACAGACAACATAGCAGTATATTAATATATATTGTTGACCATGAAACAAGATTCTGAACTCACCTAAGAACATGAGCAGGGTAGTTTTGGCAAAGGCAGCCATGATCATTCCTCCAATGTAAGAAAAGATCCCAATAAAGACAATGTAAATGTCTTTGAGACATTTAGAAAATAAGTAAACTCCTAAAAAGCTGGTCAGAGAAACAGATGTGAACCCAGCTACTCCATAGCCAATGTATACTTCATTCCAGCACAGTGGCTCATCCAGTTCATACAGTGTGAAAAGTGAACTCCCACCAAATGCAGTAAAACAATAAGTCATAAATGTCAAGAGTAATACAATTATTAGTACTCTTTTTTTATAAGGGGCAGTTTTAAAAAGCATGTACACTCCAGAAAACATCTCTCTAAGAAGTTCTTTAGTGGATACTGGTGCCTCATGCTGGAGTTCAGATATGCCTACTGTATCTTCCAGAAAAAATGTAATATAGATAATATTAATGACATGAAGCAGAGACGCAGTCACAAATGTCCATGTAAAGCCTATTTCTCTTAGAAAGTAACCGGATGACAGTCCTGCCAATCCAGATACAACTCCAAAAATTAAATCCACCACAGCTATTCGTGTTGTTTTCTGCTTCTCATCATGGCATAGATCTGCTACAAAAGCAAAGCCTCCACCGAGGAAAGTTGCCATACTTCCAAACAGTGCAGAAATAAATGCAACCACAAATAGGATAGAGAGGGACAAGGAAAAATACGATATTGCAGTAAGGAAAATATCAGCAATCAAAGCTCCCATTGATGGTAAAACTAAAGACCTTTTGCGTCCCTGGCGATCCCCATTAGCTACAATGACAAAGGCAACTATGAGGCTAGGAACTGCCCCAGTTAAGTCCAATTGCGTATTAAAAATAGAGGCTTTTTCTTGAACCTCCTGCAAAGAGAAAATAAAAATAATTGTAAACATCAGAATATCAAAACACATTGTAATAAGAAATGAAAATATATAATCCATAATAATACTACATTTTCATAATTATTGGCATGCAATACGATGTGTAGCACAGTGCATGTCTATGGATTATAAATGGTATTATTATAAAGGATAACATACAGAAGATCAATTGATAAGATTACATGATATTATATGATGTTACAATAAAACACAGACTGTGACTATGTTTACAAGAATGTATAGTATTACAGTAATTGCTAATATAAAGGAATTGCATATTCAAAGACTCAGGCTTTTCTACTTTTACCTTCAATATTCCTCCAACATCCTTTTTTACATTTTAAGCCAGAATGTGCTTCTTAAGTATAAGTTTTTGAAAATGCACTTACGAGAGCTGGTGCTTACACTGTAAGCATCTCCTTCAGTACAGGTATGGCAAAGGGACACCGGGCCTACTTTAATCTCTCCGAAATCAGTAGTACAACAGTCTTTGATTAAGGCATACTCCTCATCCTTCCTACTTGCTGGAGATCATTTTGCCTCCCAAATAATCATACTGAGAAGGTTACAAAGAACAATTCACGGACTAGCACATTGTGCAAGTAAACAGACCAGGATTTGCTCTGACATCCCAGTGTACAATGTTAACAATAACAACAACCACAAGCACATATGTGAAACACAACATTAAAAATTACACCAATTCACATAAACATAAATTAGCTAGTTTTTTTAAATGCTAGGTTCAGAAACTCTCCAAATCAGTGATGTCTCAGTGATGTCTCACTGTCAATCAGTGATGATACACTACAGCATGTACTCACTCAAGGAACAGCAGCTAACACTAAGACCATAAACAGTAAACGCCCATTCTAGGAAAAGTTTCTGAGTTCTTTTTAACAAAAGCATAAAAATCAAATGTAGCTGAAAAGCAAGCAGTGAACAGAACATTAATGACTGAAGGAAAAGAAGAACTAAAGAAAAGTTAATTTATAAAAACACTTTTTATGAGGCCAGGTGCTAAATGGCACTCAGCAAGCTAATTCAGATCTTGCCTTCAATACACTGCTGCAGCCCCAACGTCCCTTTCAAAGTCAACTATGTGATCTGACAGAAGTACAGCAGGGAAAAAGAGAACACCTTCATTTACCTTTATACTCAAGATAAACTTTCACATGCAGAGGGTAAAGTAATTCTGAAAGTTTTCTTTGTTTTCTGACCTATCAACTGCTGTGTGTAAGGCTTACACTCTTCAAATAGCAGCAAGTACAACCAAGCTGTTCCCAGCCATATGTATTCCACATTTTCCCACATCCAAAAGATACATATTCATATATATCTTCGTATATTCATATGTCAAAAGACATGTATTCATGTTTTTACTTACAGGCAAAAGCCATGAGCTTCTAGTTCAATTTCTGTCTTCATTTGCAGGTTACAAGGATTTATCACAAGAGGAAAATTCAACTGATCCTGAGGCCCTCAAGATTCCTAACACTCTGGCATCTCTTACTTTCTTCCCTTATGGTGTTTGACTACCTCATGATGTCATGCTGCCACCCTGGAAAGGTCAAAACTATGAAGACTAAACAAACTGAGATGAAAAATTATATTATGATCTTTACTCCCTCCCCTGTTGACAAAAATAGCTCTGTGTAGTTGCAGGTACTTCTTCTTTCCTAAGATTATCTGGTTAAAAAACATTGTCAAAGAAATGCTAATAGATTAGAAATAAAACCAGGTGTTATTATATATAATCTCAACCCATATAAACCATACAATACAAATGTTATTTCCAATCCATAATGAAGTCTAAAACCAAAGGCATAAAACTACTTGTTTTTCATTGCTTTGAAAGTAGTTGGGCAACGGAAGGACCATGGCTACACAGACACCACAAATGACCACAGCCTTGCCCACATAACTAACTTGCTGTCTACTGACAAAAAGACTTGAAGAGAGAAGCACAGGAAAACCTCATTTAGAGTGTAAAGCACTCAACTGCTGATGCCAATTGAAAGGGATACAGAAAATAATAGGTCAAATCTCAGCTGCTTCAAAATTTTGTTACCCTATGAAATAATCAAAAAGGCTACATATATTTGAAGAGAAAGGTCTAGTTTTGTAATTGAAAATTCAGTCTGCTCTAAAATAATACATATGGTAGAGAGAAATAGTTCTTCAAATCACAGATTTCAAAATTGGAAGCCTGAAAATGAAGAATGAATTCTCTTATATAAGGATTAAAATAACAAAGAAGTGTAGTGTCTAGTATGAACAATGTACAGGACAGAATACATTGACAGTAATAAAAAATATTACTGAGTAGCAAAGGAAAATTAATGGCGTAGATAATCTGGATGATAAATAATGTTTAATGATTAATAATATTGCTCTTTCTGAACTAAAAAAATACATTACCCAGGCAAATGACTAGAATGTTTCAACTTGCATTTAAATCACCTTTGAACTGATTTTTTTATAAAATGACAAATGTCCTTCAAATTATATGGAATAATACTATAAATGATGTGAATACTATCTATTTTTAAGTATATTCAACTTTTTTTCAGGCTCCAAGTGATACTTGTCTTCAATTTTCTTTTGCATTTTACTTTGAAAAAGGTGACATTAGTATATAGCTCCTTCATTCTCAGACTGGAAGGATTTACACTAGATTAACTAGTAAGAGAGTTGTTCTTCTGAAAATTAATGTCAAGCAAGGCCTGGTGGGAATACTCCCGACAGCAAAACTTGCAATATCTGTAATTATAAGTTAGGATGGTGAGAGAAAACCCAGAACAACTACATTTTCTTTACTGTAAGGGTCACAGAGCATTGGAACAGCTACCCAGGAGGGTTGTGCATCTACTTTGCAGACTTTTAAGACTTGTCTGGATGTGTTTCTATGTATCCTTAGGTTCCATGATCCTGCTACAGTGGGGCGCTGGATTCGATGACCCCTGGAGGTCCCTTCCAACCCCCAATGATCTCTGTGTGTACTTCATGTATCCTCAAGAAAAGAGCTTGTACTGACTTACTGGATCTACTTACTCTCTGACCTATACACAGGCTTGGTTCTTACTTAGCAAGGAGATCAGGTTCCACTGAAATTAATGGCTGTTTTCAGCATTTTCTATTCTTACACCATGGTAACAAGTGGGGCATTAAAATGCAGACAAGACATCTAGACAAGAGTGTAATTGTTCAAAAGCTCATGCCCTGCAATCATTGAAATGGAGAGAATGGAAACCTAGCAGGAAAGCGAAACAAAGAAGTTCTGTTGGCCATTATTCAAGTACTGTCTTGAAGGATTCATGTTCTCAAATATCGTTAATTACACTTTGTAACCTTTATGCCAAAAAAACCTGTAATGTATAAATTCACCACCACATCAATCAGAGAAGCTAGCAAAACTTGATCTGAAATCAAGCATTCTGCTTCAGTGTTTTGCAGAAAGAAATAGGAAGTCTCCTATCCTGAACTGCAGGTGATCTCAAATTGAAAATCAAGTTGAATTTGGGAGGGTTCAAGAATGTCCAAAGTTCAGAAATGTTTGTAAAATGTAGGTTTATTGGGAGGCTCTGCAACTAGAACTCTGCATGCACCACATACAGGTTTCCTAAGAATTACTCCTTCTGTATAGCAAAATGTCCACAATGCACAGCACCAAATCAGGAACTAATACTACAGAAAACAGTTTGAGGAAGTAACATATAAGCATTACTCAGACAATAACTCATTATTGTCTTAAATCCAATGAAATGAGTGGCATACATTACCTTCCTTGACTGATGGGACAGTCCATAAGGCACATTGGACTAACAGTTCTACTGACCTTTTAAATTTCACATTCTTTCTATGAAGACTGGCTTCTGTCACATGAGGATGAACTTAGCCCACACTAAAAATCCTGAATTATTTCTTTGATCTTCTTCATTGGAAGCANGATATTTATATGAAACCTCCTATGTTCCAGCTTGCACCCATTGCCCCTTGTCCTATCACCAGAGATAGGTGACCTCAAGAACAGCCTGGCTCCACCCTCCTGACACCCACACCTCACACATTTATAGACATTAATGAGGTCATCCCTCAGCCTCCTCCAAGCTCCAGAGACCCAGCTCCCTCAGCCTTTCCTCATAAGGGAGGTGTTCTACTTCATCGTCTTTGTTGCTCTACACTGGACACCCTCCAGCAGCTCTGTGTCCTTCTTGAACTGAAGGGCCCAGAACTAGACACAATACTCTGATGCAGTCTCACTAGCGCAGAGTAGAGGGGAGAAGAGCCTCTTTCGATCTGCTAACCACTCCACTTCTGATGCACCTCAGGATGCTGTTGGCCCTCTTGGCCACAAGAGCACATTGCTGGCTCATAGCCATCCTGCTGTCCATTAGGACCCCCAGGTCGCTTTCTCCTACATTGCTCTCCAACAGGTCAGTCCCCAACCTATACTGATACCTGGGGGTGTTCTTGCCCGTATCATTAAAAAAAGTTATATATGAGACAGGTAAGTTCAGGTGTTCAGTCTTGTACATGCACAGCATATCAGATATGGGATGTGAGTAAGAATTTTCAAGTCACACCTTTTCAGCAACATAGGGGAATACTAGTTTACTGTGTAATCCCATTTTCTACATAATCCCATCTTCTGTATAATCTACCATCCAAGTCATCTAGTTTTGTGACACTACAGTAGGTTCATGTTCTACTGCATCCAACATAACTGCCAATTGTCATTACCAAGGACAGTTATTTTGCAACTCTTCTGGAAACATGTTCCCGCTGCCATCTCCATGTTAGATACAGTAATCATGTGCCCACAGAGTATGTCAGAGCAGTGCAATGCTTCAGCAAAAAAACAACACTCAAAAGGCAACAAATTCAACAAAAGAGAAAAGATTTCTGTTGAATCAGTACCCTTATTGAATCAAAACAGCAACCTGTGACTATGAGATACAACATGCTGTGGGGAAAGGGGGAAGAATAAAGGAGCATGACGTTATTCCTGAAAATTATAAGACATTCTCTCAACTTTATATAGTTACAAAGAACACTGGAAATTAGAGGCACCTGGTGGCTCTCAAACACATCCACAATCAGGCAAGGAAGAACCTTCAGTAGTTCACACTGTAGCATCAGCCCAATGCACATTTGGACCCAGATAGCTTTTGGCCCACTCAGATGGTTTTTAAATCCCACTATAATATATCTTAGCACCTTTCTGGAGACACATCTTTGTCTTTAAAGTGCTAGAACAAAGCAGTAAAGTGACAGTGGATTAAAAAACTACCCCTTTTCCATATAAAAGGTTAATTGTAGAATCATAGAATCATTTAGGTTGGAAAAGGCCTTTAAGGTCATTGAGTCCAGCCATTAACCAAACTCTACCCAGCTCCCTACTAAACCATGTCCTTAAGCTCCATATCTACAGAACTTTTAGACTCGTCCAGAGATGACAATTTGCCTCCCTCCCGGCGCATCCAGTTCCAACATCTGATGACCCTGAACTTTCCCTGGAGCATTTCTGCTTGTCCTATCACTTGTTACTTGTGAGAAAAGACCAACATCCAACCCTCTACAATCTACTTTCAAGTATTTGTATGCAGTGATAAGATCTCCCCTGTTAAGCAATGTTATGCAAAGAGATTACACTCAGCACCTCGCAGCTGCAAATGTGTTTACTGTTACTGTTTTTGCTCCTTCTTACCTTCTGCTTAATATAAGCCGGGCTGCTTTTATTCTGCTCGCAGCGGCTGACATTGCCGTCGCTCACGAACGTGGCATTGAACTCGTCCTCCCAGAGCCGCCGGTAGATGAGCTGCTGCACCAGAGGGCTCGTCAGGGAGCTCGCGAACATGTAGGTGAAAATCACGGGCTCCACACACAGAACCTTCCTCATCTCCGGCCTCGGGACTTAGCCCTGGCCTGTCACAAAACAATGGCGTGAAGGGTCTCTGACAGCCCACCGCGGCAAAGCACAAGCCGTTCCACCAGCGCTTTCGCTACCGCCTCCCCAGGCCGGGTCTTGCGCGTCCGCGCGCCGAGCTGTCCCCGCCCGCTGCCCACGGAGGTCACGCAGCGCCGTCGGTGCGTGACACCGGGGGCGGGACGAGAAGCGTCGTTTGCCCCCCCAGCTCGCACCGCCCTGTCGCCGCCTCTCACGCCCGCGGTTGCCGCAGCCATGACGGGCCGGTGTCCCCGACCTACCTACGGCTGCACTACGTTCGGCAGGATGGGGAGACACGGTCTCCTCCACGGCTATGGCATAGCGCTCAGCCCGGAGCCCCCCCCGCAGAGTTTGTATCCGTGGCCAGGAGTGCCGTGGATGCCGCGGGCAGTCGTGACCACCCAGCAGTTCCTCTGTACCGGCACTGCCGTCCTCGCGTTGATTAGGCAGAGACTTTGTTTCGGCCGGTTACTAAACGAGCAGCTTCATTATCAGCGGAGTTTCCGGCCTCGGTTGACCCTGCGGCAGCGAAGCCTCCTGGAGCTCCGCTTGCTCCCGCGGGACCAGACGTGGCCCCTCTCTGGCCGAGAAGGAAGGCAAATGCTATTTCTACTCTGTGCTGCTGCTTATTCTGTGCCCAGCTGACGGAATCTAGAGGTTTTGTGGTAGCTGGCCACCTTCTCACGTGCTCAGGGCTTGTCAGAGTGGAAGGAACGTTCCTTAGACATCATCTGATGTCCAAGCCTGACACAGCTGATGTTGCATATCAGAGGAAAGGTGTGCTGTCCTGTCCCTCCACTGTGGCACATGCTTCAGCTCCACGAGGAAGATCATGCTGGCACAGATAGGACTTCTGCCCATCCCAACATACATGGTGGAGATGAAGGGCACCCTGGAGTTGGAGTGGTAAAACTTCAGAGCATGTTTTCTTGGAGAAACTACAGAAGCCTTGTCTTCTCACTGGTAGTGGCCACTCGTTGGGTAGCAGATACTGGTTTGTCCTTGCTTTCAGGTGGGGTGCAGTGGGACAGACACCTCAGAACCACTGTTCTTTTCCTTCTCTGCCATCTTAAAACAACAGGTAATGATTCTGACTCCTCACAGGACTCATACAATAAGGACCAGTAACATAGTTGCGGAGTCCCAAAGAGCCTAATTTCAGTCTTAAATATTGCTTTTCCATTATACATAATAAAGAAAGGCATATTTGCTAGTAGTACATCAAAACTTTAGAGGTTCCCTGATGTACTTTTTCTTTTAAACAATGAAGCGCAGTTGAATAACGTCTTGCGTATTCAGTTCCTTTGCAAATTGTTCTGAAATCAGATTCACTGTCACATGGGTCATAGGATCTCAAATCAAGTTCTAGTTTGCTTCATCAGCATGTGACATGTCATTCAGCCCCAAATTTAGGGACAACACTGGCCTGTCATGTGTCTCTTAGTATGGGGCCAGTCCAATGTAGAAGCTCAGTGGCCTTGATGGTAAGCACAGTTGGTCTGGTATGTAGGCCTGCTCAGAGAGACACATGGGCAGACAGACAGGTTCGGAAAATGCAACTCTGGCCTGAGATCAACTATAGAGAGCGTTGTCCCTCTCCACAAGCTATGCAGGTCCGAAGTCTGCTTCATCCTGTGACACTGTTTTGTTTGTCACAAGATAAAGCAAACCCAATCATATGAGGGTTACATGTAAATGGATTGCTAGAGGACAAAGGACATTCAGGCTACTCAGCCAGCTGTTAAAATTTATCTGAATGTAGTGAAGAAGGGGTATTAAGCCTGCATGTGTCATTCCAGAAAATATGTCCTGAGCCCCATTAGGTGTCTTGCTATGTCCACCTGTGCTAAGGAGCATGTTGCTCATGAATGCAAGACTCCAAGAACAGCCCATATTTCTGGGCAAAACTCATGTTAGCTAACTTCCTTCAGGACAGCCTTCCCCATGCTGAAGAGTGGAGCTCTTGCTCTGTCCTCTGGAGAGTTTCTCTGCTTCTGTCCTGCCTATCTCAGGTAGCTGTGCTTATGGCCTCACCAATGCTGAAAGCAAGGCTGCAGCACAAGCTAATAAAATTGTAAGCACATTATTATCTTTGAAGCCTGCTCATGTGCCACCTAGCCTAGTGCCAGCAGGTGACATGTACTCCTCATACAGGTGCACTGGAGCAAACTTGGTCTTCCCTTGTTTGGCACTCGGTTCCACACCTCCACACCCCCACACCCCCAAGAGGAATTAAAAGTAATAGATGTGATTGAAATTTTAGGACCAGACTTAGTCAGCTGATGCTCATCCTTTGATGCCAAGCACTTGCAGATAGACATATACATGGCAAACTAGAGTTCTATCTCTTCTATCACCAATATTCACATTGGCCCAGATTTTAGTAAGACAACAGAAAACAGACTTTGCAAAGGTTGCAAGGGTGTGATGGCTGTGGCTTTGCAGTCAGTATCACTTAGCTACTGACATCCTCGGTGAATAATTGAAGGAGCATCTGCATTCATTGTAGAGATCAGGCTTTTGGGGAGCACTTGCTAAGCTTTCCACCCAAAAATCTTAAAAACCAAATAATTACTGATCTTTGAAGGTGCTACATTGCTTGTGTGTCAGGGCATGGAAAAAAATGAGACCTAATGAATTTCAAACTTCAGTATATTAGGAGACTTTTGAAAGATCTGACTAGCACTGGTCAAAGGGCAAAGACATTATGTTACCTTAAGTGACAGAAATCTTCAAAGGAAGCCTCTTGCACTTCAGGGAATTATGCATGACTTTTGTGGCAAGATCTTGGTGTTCGATGAGTGCCACACTTGCATGCTCACACAACTCTTGTTGCCAAAAAAAACCCCCAAAAAACCCAAAAAAGGCAATTTACAATTATGCACACTTTCTGCAGAGTTTATTTTATACAAGATGTGATTCTGCAGCAACCTTGCATACCCTGTATTTTACCCACAAGCATGGCAAAGAGAGATATATAAAGTTAGTTCTCCAAATAGTACCACTGGAGGAAAGGAGGAAAGAATAAGCAAAAGAAAAGAGTAATTCTGCATGGGCATTTACATGTCATTTATTTGTTTCATTATAACTGTTGATTAATGAAGTTTGAATTCAAGCCCTGACAACAGAGTAGTATTGAAGATCTAAATACGACGCCAAAAGGAAAATGTGTGCAACAAATCCAACCACATAATTTTGAAGTACTTTGTTTTATAAAAGAGATAAGGAGAGAGTGTTACCAGCATCCAACCCAGAAAAAAACTATGCAATTCATATTTTGCATTTAGTATAGATCATCACTTACTTTCAGGGCCTCAAATGGCATCTCTGATATTAGATTACTTGCACAGCTAAAAGCATCTGTCCCAACAAGTAGTTGCTGATCTGTAGCCTGAGTATTGCAGAGGCCCACACATTCACTCTTCTCTCCTCTGGTCCTGTTTGCATTGTGTAACATTTGGTCTGAATCTTCTCTGGCCCCACAGGATAACTGAAAGACACAGATAATTATAAATAACTTTTTAAAATCTGAAACAACATGACTGAGTTCATCAGATGAGGAAAAAGAGTATGGGTGCTGAAAGGTGTGAGCAAGGACATCTCACTGACTTAGTGAGAAAGTCAGTGAAAATGAGGTATTCTGAATCTCTCTGTCACAGCATGAGCTCTACTGCTGATTGTTAATATCCATGCCACATAGTACTCATTACTGCTCTTAAGTGCTGTGTTGAAAATGTGTGCTTGTTGAGTCCCCAGACATGTGTAAGGCTTCTGGATATATTTGTTGACTTTGAGTTAGATAATCTTAGCAGAACTGATGTTCTTGCTGTCCTCCCACTATACATAAAACATAACAGCAAACACTTCCTAAATATAGGAATTATGCAGTATTTTTGCTTTTCTGTTATTTCCTTCTTGTATATTTGCAAGTTCTCAGTGCTCATCTGATTATTTCATAGCTCAGATGCAGATATTTCCACTGAAAGTCCTTCAGTCTGGTGGCTTTTCTGTTTAGAGAACTGAGCAGAGAAGGATTTTGTCAATATCTTCATGGTGTATTTAGGTGCAACTTATGTGGACAGCCCATTGTGGCTTAATGCAGTCCAAAACAAAGCTACAAGGAGCTATTAGTCCTCCTGTGGCTGACTTTCAGGCTTCTTGAGGGTTTAAAATTTATTTTGTACAGTTGTTTGGTTCTATTTGTGGTGGGTTTTCTAGTTGTTTTTTCATCCTGTTTCAATGACACCACATACAGATGATGTAAACTGTGTAAGTCTGCACTGCTTAACTCAGAATTTCTACAGAGCTGTTTTGCAGCTCCAGTTTTGCACTTCAGTCTTGCTTTGTGAAACTGTCTTGAAAAACAACTCTCTGTTCCCTCCCCACAAAGCTGTTTCTTGCGTAGGGATGATCAGCAGCAGGCTGGGGGTATTCTGGTTACTGTGACTCAGCAAAATGCTTCTCTCTTTGGTCTGTGTTCTGCTTCACCCATTTGCAGAAGTGGTCAAAGTCATCCTTCTGTGCTAAAGAATCCTTTAATCCAAAACAGAGTGTTTCTTTACTTTTCTTTTCAAAAAAGTATTATTTAAAGTCAGCAATTCCTTAAAATGAAGAACTGAAAGTAATCAACTGAGGCAGAGTTGGAGTGGCTGCTATTGAGTCACATGCAATTCTGTTGCAGGAGGCTGTTGAATTTTATCTGCTCTTACCATTTTGCTAAAGCAAAGTGCTTTCCAATTTTCCAGTTTTACTTCTAAAGTTAGTGGGACTGGACAGCTGCATTTCCCTTTTCAGAGATAAGGACTTATCATCTGCCATCACCCTTAAGAGAAGCAGCAACAACTTGGGGAGCTTCAACACCAGCAGTAAGCAGAATGCAGTGAATTTAGGATGAGTATTTAAGCTGAGTACCATCAGGAAAACTTCCACAAGTAGTTCTCATCTTTCAAAACCAGTGGGAGATTTGCTGCTGTTCTTCCAGGGGACCATGTGCAGGCTTGAGTCTGAGCAGCACAGCATGGGCTCCCAGATGAGTCACTTACCACAAGTACTGTGTGTAGTTCTGGGCCTCTCGCTTCAAGAAAGATAATCACATGCTGGAGTGGGTCCAGCAGAGAGCAACAAGACTGGTGAAGGGACTGGAAGGAATATCTTGTGAGGATAGGAGCTGGGGTTGTTTAGCGTGGAGAAGAGGAGACAGACTCAGGGGGCACCTCATCATTCTCTATAACTACCTTAAGGGAAGTTGTAGACAGGTGGGGGTCAGACTCTTCTCCCAGTCAACTAGTGACAGGATAAGAGGGCATGGCCTGAAACTGTGACAGGGGAGGGTTAGGTTGGATGATAGGAAGCACTTCCTCATGGAAAAGGTGATCAGATACTGGAATGGACTGCCCAGGGAGGTGGTGGAATCCCCATCCCTGAAGGTGTTTAAGACAAGAATGAACGTGGCACATAGTGCCATGATGTAGGTTGTGTCCAAGGCTTGGCTTGATGATCTCAGAGGTCTTTCCCAGCCTCAGTAATTCTGTGATTCTGTGGGTGTTAATCAACAAGCATCTGAACCTGAGCAAGCAGTGTGCACAGGTGGTCAAGAAAGCTGATGGGATCCTGGCTTGTATTAGAAATAGTGTTGTAAGCAGGTCTAGGGGAATTATCATCTCCCTGTATTTGGCACTGGTGAGACCCCACCTCTAGTACTTTGTTCAGTTTTGGGCACCTTAGTACAAGAAGGATGCTGAAGAGGAGGCTGAGGGGTGACCTCATTAATGTCTATAAATATGTCAGGGGTGGGTGTCATGAGGATAGGGCCAGGCTGTTCTTGAGGTCACCTATCTCTGGTGATAGGACTAGAGGCAATGGGTGCAAGCTGGAACATAGGAGATTTCATATAAATATCAGAAGAAACTTCTTCACAGTGAGGGTAACTCAGTAACTCAGAGCACTGGAACCGGCTGCTCAGGGGGGTTGTTGAGTCTCCTTCTCTGGAGATGTTCAAGCCCTGCCTGGGTCTGTTCCTGTGTAACTTGGTCTAGGTGATCCTGCTGTGGCAGGGGGATTGGACTAGATGATCTTTTGAGGTCCCTTCTGATTCCTAATGATTCTATAAGGTGCTGGAGCAGGTGCAGAGGAGAGTGACTAGACTCATGAAAGGCCTGGAGAACAAGCCTTATGAAGAGCTGCTGAGGGAACAGGGGCTCTTTAATTTGAAGAAAAGGAGACTGAGGGGAGACCTTATTGCTCTCTACAACTATCTGAAAGAGCATTGTATAGAGATAAGTTCTGGCCTCTTCTCACAAGTAAACAATGATAGAACTAGAGGGAACAGCATAAAGCTGCATCAGGGGATATTCAGATTGGACATTAGGAAACATTTTTTTCTCCAAGAAGGTTGCAAAGCATTGGAACAGGCTGCCCAGGGAGGTGGTTGAGTCACCGTCCCTTGGTGTATTTAAAAATTGTATTGATGAGGTGCTTAGAGATCTGTTTTAGGGATGATAAAGATAAAAGTATGGTTAAAGGTTGGACTTGATAATCTTATAGGTATTTTCCAACCTAAATGTTTCTGTTACTGTGATTCTGTGACAAGGACTCCCATCATCTGGAGGAGATTGAATTAAGGTGGTTGAAACTGTGCCAATACCTCAGGCAGGGCACAGCTGATCTCATGAGTTCTTTCCAAGTTTATATTATCAGGGGTAAAAAAATAGATATTAAAGGGGAAACCTGCAAAAGATTTCAGTGGAAGCAGGATTCCACACTGCCTTGCTTTGGTTTAGGTGCTAATACAATTTTTTTTTATTGATCAGCCACCAAAACTGTTCTTGACATTCAAAACATCAGTGGATACCTTTATTAGTCCTTGTTCCTATCCATCAGAAAATACCAAAACATAGCACTTCCTTTTCTTTCCAAGATCCTAATTTTTCCAGATCTGTTGAGAAACATCTGTAGAGTGGTGCGCAGTGTGTCCTGTTATTTCTTTTACTGAAATATCTCCTTCCTCAGCATGATTCTGCTGTGGATTTGTGCACAAAATCCATCACTGGGTATTTATCCCAATCATACTTCATTTCAAAATAGTTGGCAGTGACAGTAGGTTTCCTGATGGTCTCCTAGGAAATTCACATGTTCCTCAAATTATCACAATGCTTGAAGCAGATTTGTCATGTGCTGTTTTCAGACAAGCTCCTTGCAAAATGTCTTACAAAGGCTGATGGAGTAATACTGCTGAAACTAATATGGCACTTGGATCCACCTTTAGAAATCTTAATAACGGAATTTCTTCTAGAATAGTACAAAATGCTCTTCACTGCTCCCATAGGGAAAGTAAACAGCAAAGCTGCTCAATTCCTCTGGAAATTGGGCCACTGAAAAAAAGGGAGATATTCGGTTTACTCTATTTAATAAGAAGTGTGTAACCTCAGATTAAGCACCCTGAGGAGGTCCTCTGGGGACTTATTAAAGCTGACAACCTAAACATGACAGAGTAAATTCCTGGTTCAAAAAGTTCCTGATCTGCTGATTCCTGGAAGCATGGAAGGTATCCTGAGAACAGTCTGTACTTCCTGAGCCTCTGTTATTTGCCACTGTCAGAGGGGGGAATTTGGACTGGATGAGCTTTTATCTACTCAGTATGGACATGTTTTTGTAAGGCTTCAATGCTGATAGAAGAACAGAAGTAGCATTTTTCAGAAGATTTCACAAGAATTGGGAGCATAACATGGAATGTATGAGGCAAATACTTAGATGAATTAATGAAGAGGAGGAGACACTCAAATAAGTTTGCTTGAAGACTAATGCTTTGGATTATAACATGTACAGTCACAAGCATTCTTGCCTTGAATTGTTCAGCTCTATAAATGCACGACATGGCATTAAATTTTGGAGGAACTTTTAGTTCTCTGCATGGGCCTGGGTATGCTCTTTCTTCCTATGAGAAAGTGCAAGTATTTTGCAGATACCTTTCCAAGTGACTTTCTGAACCTGGTTAGAACTTGCTGAGCATTAAGCTTGGCTTGCTCTGGGCAGCAAGTTTTGCCTTCTGACTATTTTTAAAATGATACTGTGGTGGGGAAGCTGGAAACGAGTTATCATGTGTTTTTGCAATACAGAGTTGATGGTGACATTGTGTCTTACAAACATGAACCTCCTGTTTGCATGCTGTCTGTTCTCCCTGAGTGTGTTTTTATGGCCTGTCTGTGGCTACTAAAACAGCTTAATGTTAAAAAGGCTTTCTAGTAAACCACTTAATGTCTTGACTGCAAAATTAATTTGGCAAACAGAAAAAAAAATGCCACTTACTCTTTAAGGCCTTTTTTTTCTGTTTCCTTCCCTGTTTGCTGTTCTTTGCTGCTGATTTCATTCTTGATTACTATGTTACAAAGATCTTCCTCCTTGCTACTCCAATCTCTCTGCTACCCTATGCCTTCCTTTGGTGTGTCTTCTGCTCAACTTGCCTGAGACATTGTGGTGGCTTCAGGAGCTCCTGTCCCCTGTTATGGCAGCAACCTGTGAATACTTACTCATTTCTCCATTCCTTATTCCCTACCACTGAAACCTCAAAGAAGAAGCTAGGCTTTCTTACATTACACATTTATTGCAGCTGTTTGTAGATGTGAGGGGAGAATGAAGGTTGGAAGCATGAAAAGAAGCTGGAAAGCCAAAAACATGAGCCATTGCACCAGAACTAGCAGTTCTTCATGAAACCAGCCAATGACTTTAGCTTCACTTTTGTGTTTCACTGGTTTCAACTTGTGCCTGTCCTGCTCAATCCGCACATTTTGATGTTGGCAATGCAATCTCTGTGTTTATACCTTTTTAAACTTGAACACAGTCTTTTTATTCTATGTTGAGCAAAACACCTTTACAATAACTACATTCTGAGAACAGACTTGTATGCATTCTCCAGGATAGTAAAACATCCTCTGTCAAAACTGACCATTTCTGTTATTTTTGAAATACAAGACACTGGTGAAGACATTACTCTTCCAGTGTAACAAATGTTCACCTCTTGAAACTTCCTCTTCCCCCCCCCCCTTTTCTTTTGTGTTAAACTCTCTAAGGATTGGGCAATCACATCACTAGATACAGTACTGTTGTTTCTTTTAAAAGAAAAGACTCTAAAAATGTTTTAAGAGATAAATGGAAACATGTTCATTCAAAAACGTCACAGGCTCAAGTTTGTTTTTTCTGGTGTTCATTTCATGATCGTGGGTTTTGTTTGGTCTTCAGAAGATGGTATAAGAACTGTCAGAGAGCCCCAAATTTTGTGATCAGCCCTATGTTTCTCATGGGCCTGGGACTACCCTGGAGCTCCAGGAGAGCTCTGCCTGTGTCACGGGTACAAGCCTTGCTTATGTCTACGACACACATGTAAGCTTGTGTTAGTGTAAGTGTGTTTCTTTGGCCTAATGCTTTGGCACGTTCAGAAGACACCAACAATGAATATAAATCAGGGAGATTTATATTGTAAATCATGCAAATCAGGGAGAGATAATTTTATGATATCTCCACACAGCTGTTTCTTTTTAATCTCTGATCAGGAGTAACACTTCTGACTGGCATTGTTATTGTCCTCAGGCCTTAGGTTAATAAAACAGGCAATCCAATTTTAGCATGCCTCATCCTGCATGCGAACCACTAATGCTACTTTACACTGATAAGATTGATCACACATCAGTTAAAGTCTTGAGCAAACCACTGCAATGCTTTGCTTACATGACAGCCAGAGGCTATTTGACTGCCTTGTAAAGCCAGTATGAAAATCCAACAAAACCCTGTTTTCAGTTAACTTGACGTAAGTGTGGCTATAATGCCTACAGCTAACCTCAAACAAATTTGCCCTGCAATGTGAACTGGCAATCCATAACTCTGTCTAGTAGTGGCAGGGCCCTGAAGCTGTCCCAGTCCAAATGTGCTGTCTCCTGTCTCCAAGATGCCTAGAGCAGGGTTCCAGTCCATAGCAGTGAGCTGATGCCATCATGATTCCATCATCATAACTTGTGAGGAACCAAAAGCACTGTGAGGTGAACATGGAGAGGCACCTCAACTTCTTTTCCATGTGAATTGGATCCACAGCTTTATGGTGGTTGTGGTAGGCTGAGTCAGGTCTCAGTTTTCCCTAGTCTTCTGTTTGTTGCAGTCATTGCTTGTCCTTTACAATTTTTTTTTCTGGCCACACAATAAACTGAAGTAAGGATTTGGTCCAGTTAAATGATACTTTTTTACATGAAGCTATAGCAAGCCACAGGCTTGTGGTGAAAGATACTGAAATTTCAATAAATATATCTTTGGTGGCTGTTATACCGAGGTCCTCATAAAAATTTTTCTTGTTGCTGTGAGCAAATTCAACTCATGGTTGCAGGAGTCCTGGCGTGATCACTCTTGCAAGTTCTTTGTGTCCTCCAGAAGCACAGGTAATGGGCCCTATATGCTGTTCGCTGACTGCTTGTCCAAGGTGAATATGGGTTGAGTTGGGGCTGAAGAGGTTTGTAGAGGTTTCCATCTCTCTTTTTCTCATTCTTTTACCTAGGCATGTGATGTAGACAAGATATCTGACTTCAGGATGGTTGAGGAAAGATTGACATCATCCTCGTAGTTGGCCTGCAAGTGGTGCTTGCGTTCAGAAAGGTTCTGGGGAGAAAACAGGACATGCTTATTTAGAATTGTTATAGTCAGGGTCCGGCCTGAATTAATTGTTTGTGAGAAAACAAAATATGCTGTTATAATGTCACAAGTCCACAAAGTTCATGGGAACACAAAGACTGTAGAAGAGGCAGTGGGCAAATATTATCAGGCAGATACATGCGTCGTAAGGCAAATGAGGCATTTGGACCTGGTATGTCTGAATTCCATTTGTTAATGCATGTTAGTGCATTGGGCTGACACCTTTATTGTAGCTGTAATCAGTACATCAGTGTTGTGTGTTTTGGTACCAGCTAATTTGCACTTCAGGTGACTCTTCATTTGGAGTAAAATTGGTATCATTTACCTGTCTTTGAAAGCTGCTAAAATGTAGCCTCAAGCCTACTTCAATTGAGAAAAGCTAAATACATTATTTTAATAAGCAGGCATCCTGAAATTACTGATTAAATACTGATTTAATTTTCTATCCTAATGCAATCCTTCAGCCCAAGTATAATTTCACAGTTAATTCTTGCTGAGCTGAGCATAAAATATTTGATACTTTATTATTTATTTTATACTTTATTGTGACACAACCTCAGACTCTTACAAACCCATTACACTAATTACCTTTTAAACTACTACAACTGAAGGAAATGAGTGTAGTTAGAGAGTCCATGGAACACTGTAAAAAAAGAGAGTGATACTACCCTCAGCATTTCAAGGGTGGATTTTGCTTCTAAGCTAGTTGAAAATCCAGCCCAATTTCAGAATCATATAGTGTGGAATTCTATAGTAAATGGTGGAAATTTATAATAAAAATTGAAGCACCACATTCTCTACCACACAGGGATGCAAAGTTTCAAGAAGTCTTATTTATTATATTTATTTCAAGGGCCAGATTTAATACAGAATCACAGAATGTGTTTGGTTGGGAGAAACCTTTAAGATAATGAAGTCCAACCTTGGACCCAGCACTGCTGGTTGGTTGCTAAACCACATCCCTAAACAGCAGATCACACATCGCTTAAATACCTCCAGGGAAAGTGAATCCACCACTGTCCTGGGCAGCCAATTCCAATGTTTGATAACACTTCTGGTGGAGAAATTCTTCCTAATATCCAGACTAAACCACCTCTGGCGCAGCTTGCAGCCATTTTCTCTAGTCCTATCACTTGTCACCAGAGAGAAAGGATGCCCCCTCCTTGCTCCAACCTCCTCTCATATTGAAATATATGGGTTTTAAGAGGGTATGGTCAGAACACTGAAGACAACTCCAGCAAAGTACAGGGGAAGCCTTGGAAACAGAGATGCTACTGCTGCTGTTTCTGTCAAGCTCTAAACTTTCTGTTACTGGGGAAGTGTTCCAGGGGACACAAAGTAAAGGCCTTATGATTTTCTGATTCTTGTTTGAACAAAAGCTGTGCTGGGCTTTAATCATGGTGAAAAGCCATTCTTCTGTAGGAAAAAACAGAAGGATACCATAGTGCATGTCACTTCTGCCTTCCTCAGGGGCTAGACTAGTGGACAAAACCCAACAGTCTCGAGGAGCTATGTTCTCCCAGTGTTTCTGCTCAGCAACATGGTAAGCACTGATCCTATTTGCTTGCATAGCTGAGTCCTGCCTGGATGAGATCTAGTGAAAAAAATCCAATTTCAGTAAGGAGCAGCTCACCAGTAAAGCATTTCCCAGAGCCAGAGAATAAATTGGGGCAGAAGAGAGAGGGAACAGCAAACCTGCTGCTCTTCTATGGTCCTGTACAATGAAGCAAATTAAATTCAAATAGAAGAGACTGCTTGAAACTAAACAGATGACTGAGACACCAGAGTTGATGCACATGGATAGAGCCAAGCATGAGGTTTCTTGAAAACAGAACTTGTGAAGTATCACTTACACATTTCATTTCTTAAGGATGAACAAGTCTTCCTTCAGTCCTTGAGAGGGGAGGTAGCAGATGTGAGTAGGAGCAGCACCAGCTGCCAAATCATCTTTGGAAGGGAAGCAGAGAGGAAATCCTTTCCTCTTCTCTGTAATTTCCTTGTATTAAATTGTACAGTAATGCTATAAAATAATTCTTAAATTTTAACTGTTCTACCTTTTTATGGGACATTAAAGATTAATTTTGCTAAATAACACAGACTGTAAACTACCTTATTTACCTAAATACTATATTGTTGCCATTTGCCTACTACAACACTATATGAAGGTTTCTTTCATTAAAAAAGAAGAAAGATATCATGTAAGACACATTTTTCCCAATGTTTGAGTACCACTTCAGCTTGGTCAGCAGTTTAAAGCACATATATGCTTCTTAGTAACCATTTGGGGAGAGCAAGACAGAAATTAAGAGTCTCTTGCTGTGGAAGTAAAATTATTCTCTTGCCCCTTGAAGCAGATATAAGAACAGTAAAGCAAAGAAAGCTGTGTGGAAATCAGAGCATTTCACAGCACAGTCTCATTCACCTCTTTAAATGCATGCATGGGGTGTCCAGGTTCTTAGCCACCCCTGCAGCAGGTACACTCCAGTTATCTGCCACCATCTTCATGCAGCAACAGTAAAACCCACACCAGCCATCTCTGCCTTCAAAGATGAATTTGCCGTGGAAAATAATGTAAGCAAGGTAGGGTTTGCGGTTCTATGGGTCTTATACAAAAAAACCCAAACAACCCCAGACTTCGGTACATTGGCTGTTAGAAATAATAGAGGTGCAACAATAACATCACCACTGCCAATAATGGAAGAAATGCAATGTCTGCAGACATTTCTGCCAAAAAATCTTCCTCCCTCTCACCCTGCTCCTCATGCTGATGGTCTTTCCTGAATGCCATACAGCATCACACAACTTGTTAAGTGGCTGTTAGGGAGCACTGGTTATTATTTTAGACATGCAGTCTGTGAGACTGGGACAGTGGTAGTTGGTGATTCTCGATTTTGCAGCTATCATCTTGCCTATCCCCTTGAGGCTATTATTATTGTCTGGAGTCTTCTGCAGACAGACTGATAGAGCTTGCAAGCAGACAGCTCTGAAGAATTTTTGACTTGTTTTGCTTTGAAACTTTGGTTGAGAAAGCTCTGCTTTTATACATTTGTGTCCTTATAAACTATGGTCAGCTATCATTTGCAGTTCTTTGGTTTGAGGGGAAGGTGCAAAGGAATGCTCCAGCCTTAGTAGTCCTAACAAGGTGAAAGCATTGTATTCCCACTAGCATCTCTTTGTATCCTCTGCCTTCTGGCTTTCCTGATTTGAAGGTACCATGGGAATTGTATTGTGCAGGATTTCATACTTGCCTCGTCCTGTCTCTCTGCCTGTCTCTCTGCCTTGACTGTTAGTACTTACAGAATCATAGAATGTGTTGGTTTGAAAGGCACCTCCAAAGGTCCTCTAGAACAAACCCCTACAACAGCAGGGACATCTCTAACTAGAACAGATTACTCAGAGTCCCACCAAGCCTCCAGGGGTGGAGCCTTAGCCACCTTTCTAGGCAACCTGTTCCAGTGATTCACCACCCTCCTATTAAAGAACAACTTCTTAATGTGCAGCCTAAAGCCACCTTTTATAGTTTAAACCCATTACTCCTTGTTCTACCATTCCATGCCCCTGTTCTTCCCTAGCCTTCTTACAAGCCCTTTTCAGGTATTGGAAGGTCCTCCTGGAGTCTTCTCATCTCTAGGCTGAACAATCCCAAGTCCCTCAGCCTGTCTTCATTAGAGAGGTACTCCAGCCCTCTGATCATTTTTGTGGCCCTCCTCTGGACTCACTCCAGCAGGTCTATGTCCTTCCTGTATTGAGAGCTACAGAGTTGAACACAGTATTCCAGGAGAGGTCTGATTCAGGGCAGAATATAGAGGCAGAATCACCTCTCTTGGTTTACTGGCCACACTTCTTTTGATGCAGTCCAGAATGTAGTTGGCCTTCTGGGCTACAATTGCACATTGGTGGCTCATGTCCAGGTTTTCACTCACTAGTTCCCCCAGATCTTTTTCCACAGGGCTGCTGTCCAGCATATCTTCTCCCAATCTGTATTGATACCGCTGGTTGCTCCAGCCCAAGTGCAGGACCTTGCACTTGGCCTTGTTGAACATCATCACTTCTCATGTTGTAAATGCTATGAAATGATACCTGCTGAGCACCTTAAACAGAATGAGGTGGGTTGTGTCCAAATGTATGTATGCAGGAACTGGCATCACCTTCTGGCGCACACATCTTTTGTGACTTTTGTGCATTTTCTGTATCCAGCTGCAGCTTCTGCAACAGGGATGAATGTTACAGAGGTAAGGAAGTTCCAAACTAGGCCATGCAGGGCACACAAAAAAGGACAGTATCATAGGTACAGTGATAATCACGGTACTATCAGCACCTAGTCATTGGTTATTAATTGGCCATCCCTGCCCTACATCTCCTTGAGATTTACAGGAGCCACTGGCCTTTGTTGTATTGTAGGTATACCAGGGAGCACACTTAGCAGCTGTCTGGGTGCAGCAATATGTACTGCTTATTAATGCTCCTAACTATTTGCTTCCCCAAAAAAATCCCTCTCTACTTTCAGAAGGAATAGGCTAGGCACAAATCAGAGCTTTCATCATTGAATCATCTGAGATCTGCTGGCATTTTTGGTAAACTTTTGCTGTTTAATAGTGGGGAAAATAAGTAGATTAATGATTTATATTTGAATGTTAATGTTAAATTATATTTGTGTCTACTAGCTTTGGTTGTGGATTTCTGAAGTAGGATACATCTGAAAGTAACTGGTATGCACAAATCCCTTTGACTTCACAGCTGCTGTCCATTAATGTTGGGAATCTAGAGGGTATTTTTGATTTTTAGTGTACACATCAGAAGCTGCTTTAGATCACATCCTTTGTATTTCCCCATAAATAATATGATTATGGTGATGTTCTTCTGGTGCAAGTTCAATGGGGCCAAATGGTGATCTAGTTTAACAATATGAAGTTGCCACCAAAACTGGTGGAGAATCATGCAAGTCCTTGTGAAGTGATGGGAGGTTTTCAGCTGTCAAGTCATAAAGGCCAACCTATGGTCTCATTTCCTGTATAATTAATAGAGAATGATTTTCCCTGCTTTATGAGAACTCTTTTCCCTGTTTTATGAGTAATTGTTTTATTTCTGCCTACTGAGTTACTCACTGTGTTTTTTATCTTGCATGGTATGGATTGTAGCCATGGTCTAAAAGTTTCCTTCCCAATCTGCCTTTTCAGCTTTGTATCATTTATAGACAAAATGAGCAGGATCAAACTACAGCTTGAAGAATCATGGCATTTTTAGCTAAGGAAATGTTCTTGATGAAAACTCAGAATTTATTAGTGATACGACAATTAAATAAGCCATTATCAGCTTCCTACAGATCTTCTAAGAGCAGCTCTCTTACATTCTGGAGCTCAAATTACGGAAGCAATCTTCATAAAGGCCACTTCCCCAGCTACAGTGCCTGCTGTGATATGATTCATGCCTTTTGTCTTCTGCTTGGAATTTGGGATGTTTATGAAGAGCTGTTATAAATACTGCATCTAATTCCTTTTTTTAACAAGATGCTTTATTCATAACAAAAAAAAATTGCATCACACATGTACGTCATATAATTTCCATTCCCATTACCATCTGGCACTATTCTTGCTTATTCCTTCATATACATATTGGAAAGATGTGAGACCTGTGGCAAGCAGACATTCTGGACCACACATTCCAACACTGCAATTTGTAATTTAACAGTGCAGGCACAGTTGATGTAAATGTCATAGGTTAAAAACCCAGTGATGATACCAACCAATTAGTTTAGTCAAAGTGCTAATGGGTCAAAGTAAAAACAATACAGGGATGGTTTGAAGAAATCCCACTTAAAAATTGCAGGCAAAAACCCCCCAAAACTTACTTGCTTTGGGGAAAAAACCCCCACCATGACATTTAAATCATCCCACATAAAAACCCCATATAAAAAGAAATATACATGAAGACATACAGAGATTCATGACAATGTTCTCGCATAACTGAGACAAAANTCCCACTTAAAAATTGCAGGCAAAAACCCCCCAAAACTTACTTGCTTTGGGGAAAAAACCCCCACCATGACATTTAAATCACCCCACATAAAAACCCCATATAAAAAGAAATATACATGAAGACATACAGAGATTCATGACAATGTTCTCGCATAACTGAGACAAAACCTCAATGTCCAAACCCTGAAAATGGAAAAGAGATGTCCAGCAGTTCCTGCTTAAGTGGAACTGTAGTGTCCCTGGAGTTCAAACTCATGCCCTACGTGTTAGTGGGCATTTGAAAGTCCAGCAATCTATTCCATGTGCTGTCCCTCCATTTCCAAAATACTGATTCCAGTGGCCATGAACAGGGCCATTTCAGCAACCCATGGAAATCCAGATGAAGCTCTCTTTCTGCTGACCTCTGAGGTTCCATGCTGTATAGACACACCATGTTTCCAGGGCAAGATGCTACCAAGTCCAGCACTCAGCCACCTGTGCATCCTCTCTGCAAAACAGATGAGCAAGTGAAGGGGGAGTTCCAAAGAAAGAATGGGGTGGGTGGGTAACACCTCAAAACCGAGACTCCAAACCAGCTCCAGCAGCCCAAACCCCTCTGTTTGCAGAAAAACACATAGATTGAGCTTGCAGGTTGTACTTACAGTTTTCAAAAAAAGAACAACCATAGCAATAATGAATCTGTGTAAATGTGTGTTTGAAGGCTGTAAGTGGCATAGCACACACTTAGGAGGAAATGGAGAAGTAATTCATGAGAATCCCACTTCCCGTGCTGTGCTTTGCAAGAGATCTTACACAAAAATTATGATTAAGAGTATAAAATGCTCACCTCTTTTTATACTGTTCAGACTTTCATTTTTAATTGAGAGGCAGCAGTATCACCTGTACTTGGAAAGTACCTGGCTGTAGATTCACCCTAAACTGTTGTCTAAACATGAGACAAATCATTTTGCCGTATCAGCTGCTTTGGGACAGCAACCACTATGGTATGTCGGTACACTGTTGATTAAAGCGGGATCACTTCTCAAACAAGAGTTTGCAAAGACAGAGAGAGGTGGTGGATGATCACTGCAGACCCACTGCATTCATTGTGCCTATTTACAGAATCACAAAACAATATGGGTTGGGAAGGACATCTGGAGATTGTCTAGTCCAACCCTTTTACCAAAGTAGGGTCTCATGGAGCACTTAAGATGAAGGATGATGACAATGCTTGCATTCACATTCAAGCAGTCTATTTATGTGAACCATTATGCTAAGAAGTGACAAAATTATTGGTCATGAAATTCAGATGGGCTTCCACGTTACAAAACATCTGTGTTCATGCGATAGGGGAAAGGGATAATTTTCAGAGTCAGGGATTTCATATCTGTGCAAAACACTACTCTAGTTTGGAAAACTAGAGAAATAATCTATCCACAGATTAAAACCCAGAGCTGGTTCTTCTATAAGGTACACCTAGGTGTACTTTACACTGCTATCACGTCTTCTCCATGAGACAAGAGGAAATGGCTTCAAGTCACCCCAGAGGAAGTTCAGGTCAGGCAATAGAAAAAACTTCATTGAAAGGGTCATCAGGCACTGGAACAGGCTGCCCAGAGGATGTGGTTGAATCCCTATCCCTGGATGTGTTTATAAGTGGTGTAGATATGGAGCTTAGGGACATAATTTAGCTCTGGGCTTGGTACAGTTAAATGATTGAACTCCATGATCTTGAAAGCCTTTTCCCACCCTAGATGATTCCATGATTTTATGTGCATCCTAGAATCAATGCTACCTCGACTTACAGCAGCTTTGACAGAGCTGAACAAAAATGTTTGTCAACAGACATCTCCAGCTGTTTACAGACTGTTGGTTGCCTTAAGTTCTGCCTCCACCAACCGGCCTGAGGCTCCACAGCACTGACTTAGGAAGGCAGTTCAGCCATAGCAGGCAGCTGTAGCCTAGCAACACTGAGGAGTTCACATCGTTGGTCCGAGCCTGGGAGAAGGTGCTTTAGGAAACCCATTAACTCCCTCAACATCCCTAGGCTGAGACCAACTCAGTATCACTGCCGAGCACTCACTGTTTGGAAGAGGAATTGTTTGCCCATTCCCAAGGACTGAATCTAGTTTAAGCCTGCAGGTAAACAAGCCCCAGCATGCACTTATGGAGCATTTTGCAGGGCTTTTTTGTTTTACTGTTATTTTTTTTTTTAATCCTCCATCTGAATAAAGAATTAGATGGATTATTACACATCCTGTTTTGTGGTCTGGCATTAAGTCATTGAAGTGATGTAACTTTGCAAAGAGTGATTTTTAATCAGCTGAGTACAAATTAACTGAACTGCAACAAACAAAGCAATAACTTGTGAATTATATGTCCTTAATGAGGCTAAGGCTGGGTTCTCATCTTGGTTGTCTGCCATGAAATCCTGAAGAAGAACATGAAGCACAAGCATACCCCCGACTGTGGCCCTGGGTTTCCTCTATCTGATGTTTCAATCCTGATACACAGAACAGATACTGCAAGAGAACAAAGGCTGAATAATTTCAGGAAAGCAAAATATAGCAAATGTGTCACAGTGAGCAGCATGACCCTAATGTTCTTAAAGTAGCATCTGGGATTATCAGCTATAAATGAAAAATTAGTGGAATTCGTCAAGCTTCAGGAAGTGTTTCCGCAGAGTTCACCAAGTTCAGGCCCTTCAGCTGCAGACTCCCCACATGAGTAACACCAGATTGTATGACTCCGACAGTGTCTGTGTGGGCATCTCAGGACAGGGTCTGCTACAGCAGTGAGTGAGACTCTCTGTCAGTGCCCGGTATTCACCACTGATGAGTGCTGACAACTGATTTATAGTCTTGTTTCTGGAGAGTTGGAGTTGAATTAATTAGTTTTCCAACTTTAAAACAAATTCTCTGTTAAGCATTAAGGTACCTAGTTCAAATAGTGTAAAAATACTGAGAGCTCCCACTGGTAAAATAAAGCCAGTCAGATACAGTCTCTTGCTCTGAATTGCTTTGGAGGGTGATGCTTTCCCTTGGTTTATGCAGGGAAACATTAAGAGCAGCTCTCAGCGTGGGTGATGCAACACTGCCTCCCACTGCTGCATCCTGCTCCTCAGATAAAGATACTGAATATGTTTTGACTCCAACATTGTCCAGAATCCTTCTGAAGAGAGGCATCTGTGCTCCAGTAAGGGTTTGACAGAATGGATTGGGAGATATCTCTCTCTGATATTTTACAAGCCTTCTTCTGACTTACCTAGGCTGCAGCAAGCAAATCCACAAATGTTCTGGGGAGTTTCTTAAACTCTGTTTTTTTGATGTCTAAAGGGATTTTAGGTTTAAGATTGCCAAATCAGGAGTCTTAACATAATATTGCCAGGCTCTTGCAATCTCCTGGACTCCAAGTTTCTGCTGCAGTGGGGAACACACTTCTGCTCTACTCTCCCCAGCCCACTCAGCCCATGAGCTGAGCTGTCAGCATCAAGGAGAACAGGCATGACACAACTTCACCCTGGATTCTCCACTTGATATCTTTCAAACAGGTTTAACTTGTTTTGTAAGATAATTTAATTAAAAAGAAAAACAAAACAACCACCTGGATTTACTTTAACTATTTCCTGCCCTCCCATGACAAAAATCAATGTTCTCTGGTCAATCAGCTGCGTATCATCTGTGAGTCTTGTCTAGCTGGAAACTGCAATGCTTTTTATATGTTTTGGGTTAGAGTATTATATTTCTATACTGAAAGATCATTAAATTTTAGAAAATGCTCCCTGACAACCTCTGGTTTTCTTTTGATTTCATAAGTGTATTTCCAAAGAGATGCAAGACTTAATCTCTTGTGTCTGGTCTTCCTTTGATGAGGCTGCCTGGTTTTGATCCAGTGGGATTCCATGCTATTCCTGGCAGTCAACAATGTAGCACCCATGAATCATCATCAAAACTCTCCAGCGTTGTGTCAGTGTTCTATAACCAAACAGTTGAGAAAAAAATTGGTGACTTGTACCATTTTTTTTCCAGCCTTTTCATAACCTCAACCTTATTTACAGAATTTCTGCCTTTTTCTGCCTTTACTTCTCCCAACAAAACAGACAGCAAAATCAAACAGGATGATAATGTATATTTTTTCCAGAACTTGGAGGTGCACAGCTCTAAGTCAGTGTTTTCTTTTGGAGTGAGGTAGGTTGCATCAAGGAAGCTGAGAGAACTCCTTGGTATCTTGCATTCGTGGACTCGTGATTTGCCCTTGGGCTGCGTGCAAGTTCTGTAGGGAAGCAAGCAGAGGAAATCCTTCCTCTGGTCTCCTTGTACGTGTGGTGCTGTGCACAGCTGGGGTCCACGCCGACCTGCCAGGAACACTGTGGTCAGCGTGCCTGCCCGCAGACACGGCCTCTGCTCTGCAGGGCGGGGTTTAGGCATCCCTGCTGAGTTGTAGTCCTGTGCAGGCTGCTCCTTATCTGCAAGAAGAATTAGACACCTTCCGTATGTGAGGGAAAGGCTTTCATTTCCTCCAGGCATTCAGGGGCTGGAGCCATGCGTCCGTGTTTTACAGCACGGCAAATGGTGTAAGCCCCACGTGGCTCCACAGGCTACATGTTTTGGCAGTACCTTCATAGAATCATAGAATTGCTTGGGTTGGAAAAGACCTTCGAGATAATTGAGTCCAACCATTAATCTAACAGTACCAAGTTCATAGCTAAACCACGTCCCTAAGCTCCAGACCTACACCACTTAAAAACACATTCAGGGATGGTGATTCAACCCCCTCCCTGGGAAGCCTGTTCTGGTGCCTGATGACCCTTCCAATAAAGAAGTTTTTCTTAACATCTAACCTGAACTACCCAGGGTCAATCTGAAGCCTTTTGCTGGATGCCAAATAATATTAGCTGGTAATATCAATCTAAACAAACAACCTGTGGAATATGTATCCACATACAGCACACATCCCTCCTACTCTAGTGCAGAAGTTGGAATCGCTTTGCTGCAGCCTGCTGTACCCTGAAATTCAGGGGGATGTAGCAGACCTAAAGACTACCACATAGATTGCATAAATGTCTGCAGTCAGAGTGAGCAGATGGATCATAACCAAAGCTACATATTTTTACTTTTTTGCATTTTCCCATTCCAAGAATGGAAAAGTCTGTTGGAGGGTCCTTAGTTGTTGATTGTTTTTCATAAAAAGAAGATACAAAAAAACCAGTGAGTGGTTGTTTGGTCAGAACCGGTATGGAAAAGGCAAACTGAGCCATACAGACCTGAAGGGGAAACTACCTCTGGCATACCAGATGCTGGAGGCACTTCCAGGCCCCGATCATAGAGCAACATGTTGTTAAAATAGAAAACACATAATCTTTTAATAGCAAAAGGGAAACTCAATTCCATAGCAACCACACTGTGTCTGATATGCTGGAAAGGCAGGATTCATTATGAGAAAAGAAAGCTGAGTGTGACTTGGAAACCTGAAATTGCCACTCCAGCTATGAGAATGAGATCAGAACAGATGCCATTGGAGTAAGTTGCAGGATGCTGCGGTACAGAATTAGGAAGGAGATGAGCGTTTGTAAGGCTTTTCCTCTTTAGGATATGGAATAAAGAAGAAAGAATGATTTCTGTCATCCTCTGAACTTTTTATTCAACTTCTGATACGTTAGTTTAAGTTATAGGAGGGGGGTAGTTACTGTACATCTTTGTTGAACTGTGAGAAGGCAGTCAGTAATGTTCAACTGTAGTTGTTTCTTTAGTACAGTTCACAGTCATTCCCTGCAATACACAAGTGGAAAGGTCAGCTCCTCTAGCACTATGTATAGGCTCCGTGGAACTCCTGGCTGTGGGAGCTAGACGGTGGTAAAGAGCTTCAGGAGTTTAAAGAGTTATCAGAGAAACTGGTGAAAAGCTAGTGAACACAAATGCAATCCATGGGATTCAGGTAGTCCCTGCCCTGCAGGTTACTATCTGGAAGGATGTTCTGGGCAGCATTTCAACACTACTTCCTTGCTTTAAATGTTGCTCAAGGTATCTACATCTGATCTTCTTTAGAAGATTGTAAATGGCATTTAATCTAAGCTGCTATGGTTTTCATATTCTCAGAGAGCATACATACAGTGACCATTTTTTTTAAAGAGGCAAAATGTCTGCAGTAGATACCTCTGCTCTGCCAAGTTTTCTGTGTTTTTTCTGTCTGGGTTATGTCTGTGCTGAGCATGTTCACTGGGAACTAGTCTCTCATTTGAACTGCAACCTGGTGCAAAGTCTACACTTCATGGGATAAAACCCCAGATACACAGTGGAATTAAGCCCTTCCATACTATCTGCTCCTCAGATGCCAGGGTTCCTCATAGGAGTAAGACAGAATTTTGCAAGCTTGGGATCTGGTCCAGTATTCATACTGTAGCCATCAGGAGTGAAAATTGCTTTCTCACAACTTTCTTTTTAAGGTCACACCAGAACTCCCATATGATTCATTCTCCAGCTTAAGCTTGCCCCACTTTACTGTACTGAATTCATATTAAAAATCCACGTGATGAGTTCACTGGGTTTACTGTACACGATTTACACTTGTTACATGATTATTACACGGAAATGTGGAGTTGCTCTAGTGAGACCTTGATGACTGTGTGCGGTTTACTGATTCTGTGTTCTTTTCTTTGTTCAAGGGCTATACTTGATTAGAAGAGAGTTATACAATGATTACAAGGGCTATACTTGATTAAAAGAGAATTATACAAAATGTTTCACCCTTGGCTGCAGTAGATGGCAGCCTGATCCTGCTCACATTAGCCGAGGGAGGAGGTTCAGACATTTGTGCAGAGCCTGCAGAGCTGTTCTGTGTTTTTGTGCCTGCGTTGCCCCCTGCTGACTGGTGACAATTTGGAAGATCCCGCAAGTCCCTGCAAACACGGTCAGGTGCCTGCAGGCATCTTGAAGCTCATACACGGTTGAGGTTTTGACCTGGGATATCAACCATAATCTTCTTGAATATATAGTTGGCTGTGTAGTCATAGTTATACAAATCTTCAGTAGCCCAATAAACAGAAGAATAGCTCCCTGTACTAACTTTTCAAGATTAACTGACATTTTAGTGAAGTTTTGATTGTAATTAGCAATTAGAATTTAACCAGGCTCTTTGTCAAGTGAGAATGTTGTTTGACGTTTGTTATCAGCGAGTTTACGAAAAGCACAGTGTGACACTGTATAGAGGGAGAATAGAATGTATTAGTTCACAAGAGAGCTAGTTTTCAGGGATGAGAAAGGAAATGGCAATTATTTGAAAATAGATACAAGGCTGTGCAAAGAGAGAAACCCAGCAGGAAATGCGAAGACAGAGATGATTATATATGCAGGGCACAGACCACTCCAGACTCATCCTCAGAATTGAAAGAAAACTCTACTAGTTGGTGAAAATGTACTTTCCCTTGCACTTCTTAAAAAAGCACTTGTCCTGAACCCTGATCTTTTCCTAGGAGGTGTCTAAGGAATGACATTTATCAAAATGTTAACAGAGAGATTGGAATGAGATGCACAAAGACAAGTTTGCTCTTTGACATGGCAGGTTCCTAGCTTTAACGCAGACTCGCACATAGAAATTGCTTTGAATGGCTGTACCAAGATTGCAGCAAACTCTTGTTAATAATGCTCATCTCCTATTTGTTGTCAGCATTGCAACCTGCAATTGAAAGATCAGAGCCTAAGCCGGAGGCAGTGTTTATTCCATCTACAGGGACTGAATGCACAAAGCAAAGCGAGATTGAGCGATGCTGGTAGACAATGCCACAGCCAGTAGCAATACCACAGGCACAGATGCCCTAGATCTGACTTGCAATTTCATCCTGGATTATAGCCTTTTGTAAATCATCCAGGCTCAGGACAGACTGAGCTGGGTACATGAGGCCAGTTTAGCTGGAGAGCTAACATCTCAGACACACTAAAAAAAAAATCCAAATCCCTGCAGAAACAACAACTAGCTCAGATAGTGCTAGCCATTTTTCCAGTTTAATAAATCTGAACAAGAGAGTCCTGCACTTACAGATTGAAGCAGTTGGGTTTGGGGGCTCATTTAGTGATGAGAGTTTTTTGCTAATAAGCAGACAAGTGCAGTTGCACAGCTGTTTGATGCCAGAGTTACCTTTTTTAATAAATGCTATAAAATTAGACGCTGTCTTTTCATAATTGATTTTATCTTTCCATATATAATTTTTATATCTGATTTTGAAATGGAAAAACAAGGCTACAAGTAAATCTATGCTTTGCATGTGATGCAGAATGTTATGTCATAACTTTTAACAGGCAATGGCTGATTGAAGCAGGGCAAAAATATGTATCTGCCCCTACTTACCTCAGGATCAGCAGTTTTTACTGTACTACAGCTTTTTTAAAATGTGAACTCTTTCTCTGCAAGCATCCAAAATACATGGGCAAGCCCCCACTGCCACAAGTCTGCAAACAAAATAAATCAAACTTTGATTAGTTCTACAAACTTTTAATAGAAAATAGAGCTTCAGAGAAGTGCTTTAAAATAATGGTGGAGGAAAAGGTGCAATTTAATAAATATGAACTAGTCGCAGTGTCAGTTTAATTAAGAAAACTCATTTAAATATGATGCAAAAAGTCATACCCTCCAGATGAATAGTAACTCTTGCAGTAGATTTACTTCTTATTTAAATGTGGTTATCACTAATTGCCTGCACATGTTGGGATGATTTCTGATGATGCTGATGTCAACAGCGTTTCTGAGGAAGAGATATTATCAGTTGTCACTTCCTAAGGACAAAGCAGATGTCACTGTCATCAGGAGTTATACATAATGCTCATTTTGTTTGTTTACTTCAGATCTGATTTCCAGCTTGGAGACCACTTACAGGATAAAAAGCACTGCTGGGTGTCCTCTCATCTCCTGCCTCTGAGAGATCTTTTTTATAACTATGAATGCTCTCCTTACTGGAAATAAAATGAACAGTTTTTATCCCAGCAAGTGGTAAATCATTCCAAAGGCATTCCTGAACAATACTTACAGATATTTTACTGGCATATGAATTGTGGCCTCCAACTGAACAATGCAAGGAGATTGCAAATAAATTTGCATTAGATTAATATTGAATTTATTGTAGTTCATCGTACTTTTTTCTCAGTTTCTGATTTTTCCATGGCTTGGTTCTTTCTAGATTTTATATTCTTTCTCTTCCTTTCCTTTCCTCTCCTTTCCTCTCCTTTCCTTTCCTTTCCTTTCCTTTCCTTTCCTTTCCTTTCCTTTCCTTTCCTTTCCTTTCCTTTCCATACTATATGCTGCTCCTGTATCAGCACACTCTCCTAATATGATTCTCCTCCACTTTCTTTTTCCCTGGGAAGATTCTGAGTATAATGAAAGAGGTGGGGCAGCACCTTAGTGGGGCAAACAGGGAGACTGAGTATCTGTGATAACACTTCTACAAACACTTTTGGGTGTAAGTGATGACACAGGACTCAGTGTGGCAAAGGATCAGGCCCACTGTGTGAGATGGAGTGAAGGAAACACAGGAAACACATGTTGAAGCATGCTTACATTTTCAGGTAGAAAGTAATAAAACTAGAATCTCTAGGATTTCTAACTCTTTTTGGCCAGTTTTAGCCAACTTTGATATGGAAATAAAAATCTCAAATATCTTGAGTTCCTACCTGTGCCATGAAGGCAGCAGCTGGATACCCCACTTGTCCCCATCAGAAACACAGGAAGGTGAGCTGACTTGCATTAGACATCAAAGAAGCCACACAGCTTTGGGTGCTCTCAGTAGATTGGCTCTACCCCATGCAGCCCATATGGGAGTCACTCTTACAGATGCCCTAACTGCAGAAGAAGCTTTCATCAGCCACTTCACCCCCTCACCTTACTACAGGTAATCCAAGCAGGTGGTGCCAAGCTTGGGGAAAACAGGGTCCAGCCACTCTGCAGCAGGAGGATCATCTGGTTATTAAAATACTTATAGGGTGCACCAGAGGCAAAACAAGAGGCTCTCTCCATACACAGGCTGTGACATATTTTGGCTGCATGGCAGTCATGATACTGCCTCTCTCTGAGGGAGAACACCTTTAATGCAGATAGCACCCTAGCTGCACCCAGAGCTCATCCTGAGCAAAGGTACTCACAGGGGCACAGACTCTGCTGGGACATCAGGGCAGAGGATATCAGAGCAAAGAGACCAGCGTTTGGACTGCAGTGGGACACTTACACCTCTGTTTTTTCTCAGATGTTTAATAAAGATCTGCACTTGTCTCACCATTTGCAGGGGTCAGGAGCTGACTAATTCCCTGCCTGGCACAGTAATCCTTTTTTCTGAAACACAAATGCTGACAACTGTGAGGCTGACATTTCTTACAGCATTTTTACAAAATTCATGGAGGGATAATAATCTCCTTATTCTATGGGACATAGAGCTGAGTTTGGTTAAATACAATGCCAGGATGACAGTTCTAGTGCCCAAACTGAAAAGGTGTCCACTCTCTCAAGTTAGTGCAGAGAAGTTTTGTGAAACAAGCATGTGCTGCAGAGGAAAGAAGGTAAAGAAACAGTTTGGGAGAAAGTCTCATGTGAACATGTTCTTTGTAGAAGACCAAATGCATCAGTTTTTTAAATGGATATTTTTTGTCCTATTGCATTGAAGTCCACTTAACCTCATTACCAAGAAAAGTCAAGTGCAAAAAGCAGTATCCAAAGGGAAATATACATGGGGAAGGAGGCTGCCAGGTGTCCTGCTCTGAGGAGGCTGTCTTTTACCTTGGCTCTCAGGGAAACCAGAAGATGTTTACGTGTCTGTTGTCTCTGTTCTCTATTGCATACAAATGCTGTGGAGGCTAATGATGCCCAGGTCTGTGATACCTGAGAAACCATCAACCTTATATGGGTTGATGGGCTGGGGACTCAGCTAGACTTGGCCTCCCCCAGCTGCCCCCCCCTTTAAACCAAAGTCCATGTTGACAAGGAGTTACCTTTCAGCATCTGTAGGGAAATCTCAAACACTGTGATTTCTCTTCAGCTGAATTCAGGCTCAGGGATGCCCTGTGAAACCTTGTCACAACAGAAAACAAAGTAGAAAAGGACTTCAAATTCTCCTCATACACCACAGGGCAGTCAGCCACTGGTCACAGTCACTGTGCCCCAGCAAACAGGGAGGTGTGAAGGTCTAAAGTCTGACAGCAAAACACTGGAATGTTACTGGACGGCACCACAAAGCCAGGGAAGCTTGCTAGACAAAAAGACAATAGGACAGCATGTAAGACAGCACAGGTTTAATATAAGCACTGTGCAAATAATGGTCCTTAGATGACTTTTCAGATATCTGCAGTATTCAGAAATCCATGCCAGGGCTGAACTCTCTTCTCACCAATCCTTCTCTCTGTGTTTGCTGGACAGAGCTGCCCTCAGGAAAGAAGATGCAGCCAGTGTGTCACTGCCACTCAATGACCTGCTGAAGCATCCTCCTGCCTTGGAGCTTTTCAGAGTTACTGTTATAATTTTTCCTTCTTCCACTTCATTTGTAATATCATTTTCTGGCAGAGAGTCCCTGCCATTCTGGCTGCTGCTAAGCCCCACTGTCAATCATATCTCCACAAACCTCATTATTCTGCATCCACACAAGTGTCAGTTCCCCTCGCTGTGACTATATGGCTGTTGTTTTCCTCCTGGTCCTCTTTTACTGGCTGTGTTTACCCCCTTCACATATTTATGGGCAACAAATTCTCTCTGAGTATTGCCCACTACAGCTCTTCCAGCAGTTGAATGCCACAGGTAAGAGTAGCTCTGCTATAAATCAGCTGCTATTTTCTTTAGTGCTATTATCCAAACATCCTCCTGGAAAATCTAGCTCAAACCATGGTAAAGCTGAGCTAGTTCTGTTTTCACTTTATTGTGGATACTGATGGTTTCCAACTCTTCCAGGAGGAGATAGAGAGAAAGGCCTTTGCATGCCAGTAGATCTACTATTGCCTCAGTGGTGCTTGACTCAGCCAGGACTTCACCACATATTCCAGTGGTCACCATGTAGCAGGACATGTGAGACTCCAAAAGAAGCAGTCCTAAGAGAAACTAACTTTCTGGTAAGAAAATACCCTGTTATTTTCTGTTCTCTGATTTATAACAGGTCCAAACATTGACAGCTGGAGGGAATGGGCTTTCCTACTGCTGACTTGCAAAGCTTGGATGAAAACCAGATGAGTAGGCAGCTAAGAAGGCAGCCTGGGCATGATTTCAAATAGCCTACTCTGATCACTGCTTTGCTAGCAGCCGGCACAATGGGAATGTTCCTCAGGTCTGGCAAGGTGCACAATGGCCTATACAAACACTTCAGTGCAACGTGGTCTCACAGCTGACCTGCCTAAGTCCTCAGAGCAGGCCTGGCTCCTCAACAGCTTAAACATGGTCAAAATTAAAGCTCTAGTTTTGAGTGTGTTTGAATTTTCATCTTCACCATGTGGCAACATTCAGTACCCTAAGAACTGAAATCATGTACCTTGGAGCAGCTGTGAGGCACCTTCAGCCCTTACTTCAGCTAGTGTGAAGAAAACATGCGCAGTCATACACCCCCTTCCCAGGGAGAGTATGTTCCTGAAAACTGTGAGTGGCAGCCATGCAGTGAAGCAGTTTTTCCCATTAGGATTAACGAGCAAATCACTGTTTGAAATTATCTGGCTACTTTGTCTGAAAAACAAATGTGCAAGCATTATCTTCCATTTCTGTCCTTCACACAGGACAGCCTTGACTAATCTTGACTCATCTGAGGAAGACGATGCTGAATGTGCCTGTTCAAGAAGAGCTCACAGTAAAAGATGTGTGATGGGTGTTTATGCTTATCAATAAAACAGCCAAGACTGTGGACTGCCTGTGTTCCCCACAGGTGACAATCTGGACAATCCTGCTCCTACCTCTTTATCCTCTACATCATTTTATACTTGTGTATGTAAGCTGTACTTCTGAAGTGCCTGACACATCCTCCTCTGCTTCATTAAATTCAAGGGAAAAAACTTCTTCACTATCCAGAGAATTCTGTCATTTTGCCAGTAGGCTGAATGCCTGACATAAAGTTTCTGAAATAACTCTTGCAGCTGCTTTTTAATAGTCACATCTTCCTCCTCCTCTCCCTCCTCCTCAGATGAATCAAGTCAATCAAGGTGAAAGATGGAAAATGCAGTTGTGAAGACGGTTGATGGAGCAGGGGCTTGAACAATCAGTAGTGTCTCCAAAGTGATGGATAGGGATATGACTGGCTGCTGGAGGAGAGATGGATGCATGCAGGTCCCTAAGTTAACTGTAACAAGCTGTTAAATTTAGACCCAGGCCCTGCTTTTCCTAGCCATGATTTCTGAACAAGTGTGCATCCATCTCTGCTTTCTGCCCGGGTAGTTCCCCTCTGCCTTCACTGAGCATGCAGTACAGCTCTGCTACACAAGTCCTTTCTTTCTGCTTTTTGTTTCTGCATGTTCCTGAGCAGCTGGACAGACAACATGGTTGGTGTGCAATTTTACTTTACACAAGGGCTGCTGCACCCACAGTCCCACAACCTCTTCTGCAGGTTCTGCTTCTTGTATTGGGAAGAGCAGCCATTTAAGTTGCACAGGGACTGTTTATCTAAAACCATTTTCTTGGAAGGTAAAAAATTGCATCTCAGTTCCATTAGCCAGCCTGCAGCACGGGCTGTAAGTTCTAACACTTGGGCTGTGGTTTCACAACTGATGTTAGCTGGAGCAGGGGCTCCCACTGGCCATTCTTCAGTCTGCTTGCTCCAATCCTTGTGCAGCCCTCACACCATGCACACAAGGAGGAAGGGGAGTTGACCTGACTGTTGGGTAGGGAAGGTTTTCTGGATGACCTTTCAGTGAGCTGAGCTGTATGATGCAGCTGAGTGAATCTGAACACCTCTGCCAAAAGTCCTTCTCCAAGTTGCTCCATGTCCTTCCTTCTTTCTTTTCCGATCCTTTTCTGATCTGGCTCAGAGCAGCTCAAACAAATGCTGGAACTAGTATGAGGAAAGCAGGACTATAGTCCTGTGATGCAACGATGGCCAGAGTGATTTTGAGCAGGGTTAGTGAAATGAATAAGCTTGGGTTTTGGGTTTTATTTGACAACCAGTGGAGTCAGGGCAAGAAAAAGAGTAGGGTAATTGACTGGGATTGGAAATGTGGGAAAAGAAGGCAAAAGTACTGCAGAATCAGACCTGCCCAGCCCACCCACAGTCCTCAAGGCACCACTTGCACATTGTGTGTCACTCCTCTGATGGCAGCAGCTCAGCCTGTGTAAGCAGCCACCAAAGGGCACTCCAAGTTTAATACCAGAGCTCCTTGTTTACCTGTTCTGAGCTCTGCTGGTGTCTATATCCCACCCCCTGTCAGAGTGCTTGGAGGGATGTTCTCTTGGGATGTGACCATCCTATAGAATCATAGAATTATCAGGGACAGGAAAGAACCTCAAAAGATCATCTAGTCCAATCCCCCTGCCGCAAAAGGATCACCCAGACCAGGTCCAGGTGGGATTCAAATGTCTCCAGAAAATGAGACTCCACAAACCCCCTGCGCAACCCCCTCCAGTGCCCCGTTACCCTCCCTGGGAAGAAGTTACAGAATCCACCAGGGTTGGAAGGGACCACATGATCATCCAGTTCCAACCCCAGGGACATCCCACCCTGGTTGAGGTTCAGGCTGGCCAGAGCCTCATCCAGTCCAGCTTTAAACACCTCCAGGGACGGGGCCCCAACCACTTCCCTGGGCAACCCATTCCAGGCTCTCACCACTCTCATGGTCTCACATCAAGTCTAAATCTACCCATCCCCAGCTTTGCTCCATTCCCCCTAGTCCTGTCACTACTTGAGATCCTAAAAAGCCCCTCCCCAGCTTTTCTGTAGCCCCCTTCAGATACTGGAAGGCCACAAGAAGGTCACCTTGGAGCGTCCTCTTCTCCAGACTGAACAGCCCCAACTGTCTCAGTCTGGCCTCATAGGAAAGGTGGTTCAGCCCTCTGATCATCCTTGTGGCCCTCCTCTGGACACACTCCAGCACATCCATATCCTTCTTGTAATAAGGGCTGCAGAACTGGACACGGTACTCCAAGTGGGGTCTCACCAGAGTGGAGGGGGAGAATCACCTCCCTCAACCTGCTGGCCACACTTCTCCTGATGTAGCCCAGGATCTGGTTTGCNGCATGTCTGCTGCAACACACAGCTTGGTGTCATCAGCAGACTTGCTGAGGGTGCACTCAATGCCTGTGTCCATGTCAGCAACAAAGATATTGAACATGACTGGTGCCAGGACTGATCCCTGAGGGACTCTGCTTGTCACTGGCCTCCACTTGGACATGGACCCATTGACAGCCACTCTTTGGGTGCGGTCATCAAGCCAGTTCTTAACCCATCTAGTGGTCCCTCCATCAAACTCATGTTCCACCAGCTTGGAGACCAGAATGTGGTGGGGAAAGTGTCAAAGGCCTTGCTCAGGCTTGCTTACCTTGTCCAGGTAAATGACATCAGTCATGTTGTCTTAGACACTGCTATTTGAACAGAAATTGTCTGGATCTAAGTACTCTATTTTCTGTAGCTCAGAAGGCCCTAGATGCTGGCCTACAGACAGATCAGACAGATTGCTGTCTACATATATGCAGTTGCATATGTTTATATGTTGCATATATGTATGCAGCTGCATAAATCCATGAGAATCCATAAAATGCAGAGTCACACTGCTCAGGCTACCACAAATTGCAATTTCCTCAATACAAATTGCAGAAACAAAAAAAACCCCAAAAAAACCCAACCAAAAAAGGACTGTATATATGTTACTTAAATTGTGCAGTCCTTTCTTGTGATGATTAGAAATTATACACAAGAAAAGTCCCCTTTGTCCAAGCAAATGTGCTCAATTATACCTATTCAGCAAGGAAGCTGATGTTGAGCAAGCTGCCATCTTTATCTGCCTGTAATTACTCTTCTTCATGGTTGGGATTTCTCAGGTCTCATGGGACAGATTTCTTCCATGGTGTCATTCACAAGAGCTGCCATCAAACTGCTTTATCATCTGTCTGCAGTGTTTCACTGCCGTTATCAAGCAGTAACACAGCTCAGGGAGGCAACTATTGTGATCCCAGAAGACTTTGAATTTATGGTTCAAAATAATCCAAGCCATTTGAAAAGACTACTTGAGGTCATTCTCCCCAATTGCTTGTACTCTACTCAAAAATGAGCAGGTTATTGCTGTTAGGGTGCCTAATGCAATATGCTGTTACGAGATTTTCAGTCACTAGTAGTTTGAGTGTACAAGATAGTCCTCATATTTGAATGAAAAACTAATCCACTTCATAGATTACATTGATATTTTTCAGGCAAGGCTGTTTGCTTTATGTAATAGACTTGCCCTGGCTACAGCCTTTTATTTCTCATTACATTAACTGGACAACATTCACAGATGAGAGAAGAAAATTGGTTTACTTGTAATTTACATAGAGGTTCACTGCAACTTTACCATACAGGTTTATTTGGAGGGTTGTGACAAGCCAATCTCTCCTTTGATGAGAAGAGCAACAGCACAGTCAAAGCCAGCTCCTCGTTATTTATCAAGACATGAGAGTTGTCTCACTTTAATGACATCAGTAACTGTTTAAGTGGCACAGTCACCCCGTGTCTTGATGCACTAGAAAAGAGCTTATGTTGTTACAGCTATTCAAGACCAGATGATACATGAATCAGTATCAGACATCTCCATTCTGGGACAAGTATCTCAGCATTTGAGTTTTAGGTGGCAACTGAAGTTTACAGTGGTACCTAAATAAAAATATCTGATAGGACTACAGTACTTACATATTACCCACTCCTCCCCCCAAAAGAAAACAAGCAAACAATAAACCAGCAACCCCCCCTTGGTTTCAACTGTGATTGTTTTGCTGATGTTTGTGTATGAATCAGACCTGGAAGGCTAAATAAAATTTTCATTTGGAGACAGTAGTTTAAGTCTCTCACACAGCCAGAGGTGGGCCCTTGGGCTGCAGGTATAATATCAATTCTGGGCATCTGCATTTCGGCTGCGGGCAGCAGCCCTGGGCTCTTCTCCATTCCTGCAGCAAGATCTGCCTGTCACCCACTCACTGACCTCTCAGAAGCAGACAGGCAGCCCTTAGCTTTTCCCTGTGCCCTCACTGCCTTACTCACACTCTGGGCAGTGCAGCCCAGGAGCTGTCCTGTGGACCCTCTGACCTTCATCCTCTGTGGTACAAAAACCTTTACAAATCTCCTAGAGCAAATACACTTAGTATGATGTTACACCTTTATCTAAGCATGTGTTGGGAGCTTGGTATCCTGCCCCCGTGAGTTTCAGTGTTCCCAGATAATCTGCAAAGCTGAACACCAGTTGTGCTTCTTGATTATTTCCACAGAGAAACAATCCTCGTACAGCATCCTGGCATCACTAACTTTATAGATACCACTAAATAAACAAAGCCAAAAACTCTGCCATGCTGCAGAGTGCTTGATCCTGGTCTCCCATTTGATACCTCTGTGGCCCTAAAGTATTTGCATTAATCATTTTTCAAAAATTCTAATTTATGCTGTCTGAATCAATGTAATACCTGTGCTTCAGCCCACAGGGATGGTGTTTTAGTGCATGAAACTGGGTTTGCTTTGCATGAATTGAGGTAGGGCAGGAGGGAAGTTGGTGACTGCAAAGCCTCATGAGACAGAGCTGGAAGAAGGTGTAGTGTGAAGGCAATGGGAAGCAGTGTTGTCTCAATTCTTCTGTTTCCATGCTTACCACGCCCAGACCTTTTCCAGGCACTGCCTTGCCAGACTGTACCCTGGAACATGCTAACAGTGAAGCAGTGTAGATGATGTGAAATCCAGTTTGGTCCCTGGTTCTGCAGTCCATTAATGCAAACACAGCCGCTGAGGTGTCCTGGTGCTTGTTTAAACACAAGGAATGAAGCCTGGATGCACAGCAGAAGGGGCTTCCACTGTGCCAACCCTCTATGCCCTTACAACAGGGACTCAGGAAAATCATTGGTCAACCACAGTCAAGTCATGTAATTGTCCTGGTTTACCAGTTGTATCAGGTCTATTCACAGGAAGGCTGTCCCTGCTCTAAGCCACAGGTTACTCACTGCCTTCTATTTGCAGATCCGTGTATGAGACCATTCTGCCACCTCTCTGTAGATGCAGCAGCTTGTTCCTAAACATACCAACAAAATGGGGCTGGCTTGAAACTGGACTTGAAACTGCTCTGCCTGCATTTATGAAAGCTTCAGTTTCTTACAATTGTCTTTTACCCCTTACAGTGTAAGCAATAATTTTTTGTTATCCCTTCTGTTTGTTGGAGTTGCCTGAGAAGCCTTTTATTGTACATTTGGGCTGCAGATCTCTCAGATGTTGAAGAAAAGCCAGTGTATGTGATTTATCTACAGCAGATTACCTCGCTTCTCCAAAGAAACAAAAAATAAAATGGAGCCTGTATTCTACAACTAAGTGTCTTTTAATTAGGTGTGATAATGGCATGAATTATCTTTCAGAGTGAACTAGCTTTGTCATCAGAAGTCAAGTGCTGATAGTGATAATTGTTTGCAAAAACATTCTATCAAGGGAAGAAACTCAATGCTGGCACATAATTTGCTTTTTTCATATAATGGATCTTGGCAGGCCAATTAATATTTCCCATTAATTTGGGCTTTCTCCGTTACTGCCTCTGTTGTGGTACAGCTAGTGGGTCTTTTCAAGACTAATGTAAAAAGAGGGCAGTGGAAGCCTGTAAGCCCCCATCATCAATGGTTTCACAGTGATGCCTTTGGACAAGACAAATGGCACTGCTGTGTTCTGAAAATTAACAGCTGAGGTGCTGGAAGATTTTGTTCTCTTCCTCAGGATCCCTCCCCATGCTACCCTCCCCCCATCCCTGCTCCCCCCATCCCCCTTTAAACATAAATAATACCCTGAATTATGAACTACCCTAGTCCTGCTGGTTCTGTTCGGGGCTGTAAAGCTCTGGCAGAGCTGGAGGAGTATGGTTCATACCATAAACCAACACAGCTAAACCTTCCAGTGCTTGTCTTGTCAGGGTTTTTTGTGCCAGCTGGAGGGGTGCTCTCGGTGACTTTACCAGCAATGACACTTTATCTTCATTGTCTCTGTTACTCAAGCGTAGCATTTAGTCTAGCATGGTGGTAGTGCTGGGGGTGGAGAAAGCAGCTTTTTTCATCAGGGAAGACAAACCTTAAAGGAAGGTCCTTTAAGGATAAAAGACTCCCTTCTTGTACCATAAGAATAGTGCTTGGCACTTCAGACTGCAGCCAGATGCCAGCACAGCGTGTTTGAGCACAGGCAGAAATAAGGAAGTTATTGCATGTCTGGGAAATAAAGATGGATCCTGTGACAGTGACTGCCCTGCTGTGTGAGACTGTAACATCAATCTGATCAGACAGGCGATGGGCAAGGGAAGCCTTGTCACAATGCTGCACTGGAGCCCAGCTGCCAAAGGGCCAGGCTGGAGCTAGGATGCAGACCACGGACATTTCTGTCCAGGTCTACCCAGGCACTTGCCTCTGTCTCATGCTTCTGTGGGTTGGTCCTAATGTCATGGCTCTTCTCCTTGTGCCTCCAGGCATCACTGCAGGCACTCCCAGGCAGGAGAATGGCATGTGGTATCTGGCTGGACTCACAAACCAGGAACCCCTCCACCATTCCCTCCTGAACAGACCTTCACCCATTTGCCCTGAGGACTTAATAAAAATTAATTGAGTTGCCCGGCATTAGACACAGATCATAAAACTCTCATCTGATCTTGTGCCTGCTGCTGATTTTAACAGCCCACGGAAACAACAAGCACTGGCTCATAGGGAATATAACAATAGTCCTAGGGACAGCTGTGACAAATGCTACGCGCACAGACAGGCCTGTAAACGAACCAACAAGAGCCTCTGCCCATATCACAATACACAAGTCCCCCTGGGAGTGAAAGCCCTGGGCAAGAGTTTAAGCACAGTATGAGTGACACAGGCCAATGTATGAGTGACAAGTTTTGGTGGAAAGAAAATTTGTGTCTCTGCCTACTTATTTATTTATTTGTTTAGTGTGATTTGTTTGTTTATTTATGGCCTTATTGTCTCTATTATTTTAAAGATGAGAAAGAAGAATGAACTCAGAACTCCAAACTGGAGAGTGGCCAGGCAAGGCAGGGAAAGCATTGATACAAACAATATGATATCATACATGATATCATTTGAGGTACTACTACACCTTCCCCAACAGATGCTGACCTGTACCTGTATTCCCAGGAAATTCCCCATTCAGTGATTTGCTATGAAGCACCAATTTCCTTACTGGATATTAATTTGCACATCCAATCACAGTAACTCTCAGGAAAAATGGGCAGTGACAGAAGCATCCCACAAAAGCTACTACAAGAATGTTCTGTATCTGCTAGATTGCGATCTCTGTCACCATGCTGCTGTTTTCCATGAGCCAGCAGTGTGCCCTTGCAGCCAGGAAAGCCAACGGTTTCCTCAGGTGAATCAAGGAATGTGGCCAGTAGATCAACAGAGGTTATCCCCAACCTCTAATCCTCTCTGGCTAGGCTGCATCTGGAATAGTGTGTCCAGTTCTGGACTCTTCAGTTCAAGAGGGACAAAGAACTGCTGGAGAGAATCCAGTGCAGAGCCACTAAGGTCATCAGGGATCTGAAGCATCTGTCTTCTGAGGAGGGGCTGAGAGAGCTGTGTCGGGATGATGGGACCAGGCACTTCTTGGTGGTTCCCGGAGACAGGACAAAGGGTGATGGGTGATGGGCACAAACTGAAACGTGGGAAGTTCTATATAAACATAAGGAAAAACTTTTTCATAATGAGAGTTGCAGAGCAGTGGAACAGGCTGTCCAGAGAGGTTGTGGACTACCTGTTTCTGGAAACATTCACAACCCCTCTGAATGTGTTCCTATGCAATCTTGAGGAGAACCTGCTCTATCATAGGGGTGAACTAGATGATCTATAGAGGTTCTTTCCAACCCCTACCCTTCTGCGATTCCCTGCCAGGTCCTGACGTACACGGTTGTGGGCGACTCGGGGGTTGCCCCGCCCGGGCGGTGGCGGCGCAGTGAGCGGCGCGGTCCCGCAGGGGGCGCTGCGGTCCGGTTCGGGGCGGCGGTGCTAGGTGGCTGCGCCCGCCGCTATATAAACCCGCCCGCGCGCAGCTGCTCCGCCGGCCTGATGCCGGGGCGAGGCAGTACCAGCACTGGCACCACTGGTACTTGCACAGGTACCCGAACGGAGGCAGGTGAGCATCGCGCATCTTTTGTCCCGCGGATCACCGCATCCTGCCCTGAGGTGTCGAAGGTATCCTGCATGAGGGGGAACGCGGATGGCGGGGACGCGACTGGTCCGGCGGCAGCTCCTCGCTCTTGGGCGCTAGAAAAGAGGGGCAAGCGCCGTTCGTTAAGGCTGGTGATAGGTGTTACCAGATATATTCAGCCAAAAGTTTTGAAGGTCCCGTTGAATGGACGGGCTCAAGCAGGCATATCTCTTTTAGTTGTTACAGCATCTGGGCAAAGACTGAAGTTGCCCGGTTCGTGGCAGCGGTGAGTGATACCGGAGTGACAGTGACCCGAGGAGCGGGTCCCGCAGTCTGCCGGTATCCCCGGCTGTGGCCCGAGCCTAGTTCTCAGCACGGGCGAGTAGAAAGTTCAGGGCGAGTGCCGAGGCGAAGCAGCTCTCCGCCTGACGGTGCTAGAGCTGCCGCAACTCGCTGACCCTTCCCTGGCATTAGGTGGCAGCTCATTATTTTTCTTATGACTGATGAAAGCTGAAGCGGCTACTGCGATTTCGAAGCTGGTCTTTAGGTCCAAGGGGGTGGTAGCGAATCAGCGGAAGCCCGTGCAGCGGGGTCAGGTTTCCCTATTCAGATAAAACACTGCTGCTTAGAGACCTGTTCATCTACTTAGGTTTTTTCTGGCTATTCCGATGAGTCTGAGTACCTTTTCCTCCTCCTTACTTCATCTCCCTCGCTACCTTTGCCTCTGGTTCTTTCTCCCAGATCACTGTGTGATCACTTGTTTCAGCCTTCTCACCAACCTCTGCTCCTTATGGGCACCTCTGTTAGCGAGATAGTGATTCCTTATCACTCCAAGAATGGAAAGAAAAAGTTGACAGGAGATGCCTCGGTATTTATCACTGCATTAAAATCCCTGACGATAAAAACCTAACAAGTATTTCCCAGTGTCTCGAGAATTAGAAATATTCACTGATACTAAGGCATTTGCAGGGGAACAATTAACCTGCACACAAACACTTGACACTTAACTTTGCACTGGTTGGCTGCATAAAGGAGGCACTTGGCAGCAACTGAGCAGGGTAGAATGTGATACATAATTGCCTTGTTCTGGTGTGTGTATTTTCATACAACATTTACTTTATGCTATCTACATTCAGTCTCATGTTTGTGGGTTTCATTGCTTCCTGTTCCCTCATTTCAATCATGGACATGAGCTTTTCTATATCTTCTTCTGCATAAACTCTTTACCAGTCTGCCCTTTTCCAATGCAATTAAATATACTGGGCTACTTGTCTTCTATCTCTGCAATCTGTTGTGGAGAGCAGTAGAGCCTGTGCTGCATGAAAGCAGTAAGGTAGAGATACCTGCAAATGAGGCTTAACTTGCCATTTTGCTTTGTTATCACCTAAATTTCTGTAGAATCGAACATACAAAAAGGGTTTATGTAAGAGATTCTTTGAGCACTCTGTGTTTGGAAATCCCTATCTGAAATACAGGGGGAGGGGGGAATGAGAAGACCTTTGCAAGACTATGTCCATGTAGTTTATTTGAAGTAGCCCTTGACATGATATCATGCCTTTATTCTGATCTCTTTAAGGACAGAGGTAGATATTTGGTTATTGACCTAACAAAGGCTGACTGTAAATTTGGATCAGATAAATAGTTTTTCATTTCTTTATGGAAAAGCTTCTGCCATGGTAAAGCTTTTTAGCTGTTGGCTAGGTTGCATTACTGATAGTGATGGTAACAAACCAGAAAGCAGCTTAAAACTCCAGCTCTAAATGCCTGGAGTGTGTATTTCTATGCAAAGTACATTTATGGTATAGCAAGCAATGCTAGATATTGAGGAAGATACAGTGGGGAGAAGAGAGCTAGCAACATATCTACTGCAGAGGTGCAGTTCTCCACATCTGTAAAATACAACAGCACATAAGAGGCTGTTTAGTAACCACTGAGAAAGTGGCCCCCTTCATAAGTTAAGAAAACCAATACTTTCAGTTTCCAGTGTGCAGTCTCTATTTTCTAAATTTATGCAGGAAGCACCAGAAATCACTGTAGGACAGAGAACTGCAGCCAGTGAAATGTGTTCTCTCCAGAGAATCATACAATGGCAGTTGAAGTGGTGAAGCACAATGTGGTGGTGACTCATACACAGTACTTTAACATTTGATGGGACACTCTGGAGGGGAAAAGACCTAGGTGTGATAATGAACATCTTGGTGAAGATAGTTGTTGAAACCCCAGCAACAAGCAGTGCAGGAGGTTCTCTTCCCTTCAGCCCTGGTTGAATGCTGAGGTTTGCTGAAAAAGGCTACTGAGGCACAGCTGATGTAGCAAATGCTTTCCTTACACAAGTACTGCATTTGACCATGCAGTTAGTATAACTTATCCTGTCACTATCCTAATAGCACCCCTGTGAGACTGGCAACACTGTCACTTTCTGTTGCTGTGATACATTTGATGCTTCACTCTCCAAAAATTGTATTTATTTTGTCCATTGCCACTGTATGGCATCATCTTGCTATTCTGAATTTCCCAGTAGGGAACTGGGAAGAAGGTAGGGTCTAACTTTTCACCCAAGTGAGATTTTACAGGGTGAGAAGCAAAGGGGTAAATGATTGGTTGTTATAAATTGCTCTAACTTCACAACCAAGTGTTTTATACCAATTAATATTCTGCTAATTATAATCTGTTTTGATACAGACCCAGGTTAGTATTTTGCAGCCAAGGGGCATATTTTTAAGACATTATGAACAGCTGAAAAATAGGTCTTCAATATGAGAATGGGCTGATTAAAAGACTTTAATTTCTTTATGGAATTCTAACTTGTCACTACAAAACTGGCACTCAGGCCAACAGGTTCAAAGCTCCTGGGAGAGTGAATCTTCATGTCTCAGGGCAGGAAGATTTTCTGCTCAAGGAAAAGTCATTGCTGTTTTTGTGGTGTAGTGTGACACAGCATGGTGCCAGTGGTACACTGGCTGGAAGGTAAGATCAGAGTTCTGTTGCTGTATAATTGTAACAAAGTTGATTTAAGACTGTGCCTTAGCTTCCTCTCCAAAACCTGTGAGGAATATGCTGGTGGCCCACTCTTACACGTTGCTTGGGGACTGGATGGAGAATTCCTTTTTTGTTCCAGCACTGGCATCTACATGATAGGTCTCTGTAAATGACTTAATCATCAGAAGCATCTGTTGTAACAGCAGTTCTTGGGCTTATGCTGTTAGTGACATCACTTGCAGATCAGTGATTTTATGCAATCTTCAAAACTAGCAAAAGCATCAGCTGAAAAAATTCCCTGGATTCCTCTCTCTGCATGTAATCATGATTTAGATGATGGTGTAATACAGGCTGCTGCTCCTTGCAGGAGCCTGAGGGCTATTTAGCTTGGAGAGAAACTTCTTTGAAAACAGCTACTGCATGAGATGCAGAGTTGGAAGAAAGGCATAACTTGTTCTTTGCACAGCTGTGAGTTTCACTTCGTGGGCATAATCACCAAACACTTACAGAATGATTTCCCTTTGAAATCATAGCTAAAAAGTAAACAAGCATCTAAAACACGTGCGGGGCTAATTAGATTCTTAAGTTTTACTTTTTGAATTTTAACTATTTGATAGATCCCAAATGGTTCCTAAATGAGTTGGCTCATTTAGGAACCCACAGGGTGCTTTAAATTGAGGCCAAATGCTAAGGCTGCCAAAGAGCTAGTCTGGCAGACAAGGATAGATTGAAGAATAGAGATGCTCTAGTAATACTTTTGCCCTCTGTTATGTCTCATCTCTGCCAAGTTTTGCATGGGGCACGTGGCACAACAACCCTTTAAGCCACTTGAGGTTTTTTTTCTGTCCAAGGTGGTCGTCATAATAGCTCTCAAGAAAAATCTAGAGGGGACCAGATGACTCCTGGTTAATGTATTTGTGCACTACAGGGTACCTTTGTGTTAGTGAACAAGAATTCAGTTGTGCTAGGGGAAAAAAAATGAAGCTTTGTATTGAGCAGTTCCAAGCACAGTGTGGTTTGTTCATGCCAGAATGCTGGGAGATACCATGATGTGCTGTGCTCAGAGAAGGCTGGCAGGATGCTGGGCACAGATAAGACATTCAGAACTAAATAGCACTTGAGTGTGCTTAGCAGAGCTGTGCTCTCAGGATTAGTTTATTCCTTATGGTCTACCAGATCATTGAGATTTTAGATTCTTATCTTGCTGTTATGATGAATGGTGGTTTAGTTATTGGTGTGAAATATTAGTGAGGCTTTAAAAGGGAAAAATGGTACAAAACCTGAAGTAGCTGGGAACAATCTGTATGAGCCTTGTAAAATCAGACAGCTGCACACGCAAGATTAAGATTGTTACGCAGATCCGGAAGCAAGAGCTTAGGACAGGGTTGCTGCATCATGGTCACAATCTGGAAATGTTTGGAGTTTAATGCTACGAGGATCAAAACAATATTCAGCCTGAGTACTAAAATTGGCTGTTTTTTAAATGTTAGAAGGTTGAGACACTAGGAGAATAGGTAGGAAATCGGATCATACATGGAAAGAGTGCTCCCTGCACCCCCTTCCCCCTCGCCCTTTTTCAGATCTTAAACACTTTAAAAGAGCATTTGAAAAGAATGTCATTCATATTTGAAATAAATGTCATTTGTGAGCTGGAAATTCAGTAAACATCTAAAAGAAAAAACTCTATTTGGGCTAAGTGCTAATGTTGCTTTTTATCAAGCTGCTGTCCTTTCACCAACTAGGACTTGCTGAAATATTTGTATCTACCTCATCCTTGATATTGCTGGAGCAGGTTCTAAATATGAGTTAAGTAGCCCACAGAAATAGTAAATTTTCTTGTGAATATGCAGTGTTAATTGTTGATAGATATTGTTAATGCTCTTCAATGTGCATGTGTAGATGTATCAAGTCAAATTGCATGCATTACATCAGAATTATTTACAGTAGTAATTTATGAAGATAAGGAGCTCTGGAAACTGCCGAATGAGCTTGAATTTTTCATTGATGAAAGCCCAAGTGTCAGAGTGGGTCATAGCCACAATCCAACCCACACAGCAGAGTTCAGGGCCAGGTCCACAGGCTTTATTCATGTGAATAATCCTTTAAAGTCAATAGAGCCAGTGAGATACTGATGCTGAAGAAATTAAAGCCCTCAGTATTGGTTCAAGAGATAGAAGCTTTGCCCTCCACCAAGGGCCCAGTGGGAGGGTGGACAAAGGTTTTAGTCATTTCACCTTTCTGGATCTTGAGGCCTCAAGTGAAGTGAGAGCTGAGTCACTGTCCTTACAAGCTACAGCAGCTTTAAGATTAAACTGATTAGAGTGGGAAACATAACACTGGGTCTGACAGATGCACAATGATCATTTTTAGCTGCTCAGCACTTTAAAAAAAATCAAATAACAAAAAAGCTGCCCTGTTTGATTGTTCCTATTACATAATAGCAATGTCTTTGGGATTTGAGAGAAGCCTCCAGCAACATGTCCCTTACATAACAAATCCAAGTTGCTCTAATCTTTGCAGTGCTGCTGCTGACCCTAGGCAGCTGGGAATAGCCTGGGAGTGGTGCTGAGCTCCCCAGGCTCTCCTCTGGTGCTGTGGGGTTGCTGTGGAGCAGAGGTTCTTTTGCTGAGGATTTTTTTGCCAACTGTACTTGCTGTATTTGCAGTCTTTTTTTCTCTTAATAGAGTGCAAGTAGGGGATGAAGTGAAAATCCTGCCCATAAGTCCTGTCTCGTTCCCTGTGGGCAGAGCTGATCCTCCCCCATTGCCTTTGTTTTTTTTCTTTTCTGCAACATCAGTCTTTACCCAAATTTCCATCTGGAAATGGGTCATCTCATGATCCTGGTACATTTTCTTCTGTACTTGTTTAAAAAACAGACTAAAGGCCAGGTCAGACCTTTGGAGTACATCCTGCTGAGGCTTTCTTCTGTCTTGTGGAACAGTGCTAAGACCCAGTGTTTGGGGGAAGTGCTGACCTTTTCAGAGTGGGTGCTTTGGCGAAAGACCTAGAGCCAGGTGCCAACCTTAATTTGGGGGTTTATGTCCCTGAGCTTTGGTGGTATGCTGGCGCCTCACTGCTACCCTGTGATTTTATGTGCTGAGTGCGGAGGTGGTGGACAAGCACAGGGGACTCATGGAGCAGGAAGGATGCTTCTGGGAAAGTCAGCTTGGGGCTTGGTTGCCCATGCAGCAGGTGTGATGCTTTGCTTGAGCTTGTCATGATGATGGGTTGTCTTGATTAAAGTGGATAAAGCAGTGTGAAAGAGTATCTTGGCCCTGCCCAAAGGGTGTGTGTGTACCTTGCTGGCTGCAGCTCCTGCCTTGCCTTCTCCACAGGAGGATGCTGCTATGCCCCAACTACCTTGGCTGTCTCCAGTGTAATTAGGAGCATTTGAAGAATGATAACATGAAAAAAAAAGCAACATTGTGAGATTGTTTGGGGGGGAAGGATTTGAAGTAGCTGTGCACATAGAGACCTACCTAATTAAAACCGCAGGGGGATGGAGATGATGGCTAATGAGGCTGAACATACAACTTAATTTAACTGACTTATTTGGAAAGAAGCAACTTTCCTTGCTGTTGAATGGAAGGTAGAGGGTAGGAAAATAGAGTGTGTGCAATTTCATATTTTAATATAAAATTCATTTTAATTATTGCGTATTTTGCTGCAAGATGCTTTGCATTTGGGATTCTGCCATGTTCATATGCAACTGGTGGTCATCATTTATAGTAAGTTTCATGTAAATAAAGCATTTAAGAGGACTATTTGATTAAATCTCATAGAATCATTAGGGATCGAAAGGGACCTCAAAACTTCACCTAGACCAAGTTGCACAGAAACATCTCTTACCTAAAATATCATTTACATCTTCCACCTTCTAACACTTTCTGAGTTTGTAATCCATTTTTTCCCTACTTTACTACAGGGAAAAAATGTGATATGACTTTCACCTCAGTTCACCTTCCTCATTTTTCCCTCTGACTCTACCTTTTTCTTTGCCATACTTCTAGGTCTCTTCTGGTCTCCATCTGCTCTGCTTGTCCCACATTCATGTTATTTAGTCTTCCTTGCATTCATACTTCTTAACTCTCCATTCTGATACCTCATGTTGCTTTCCCATTACACTACAAATATACATCACTGATAGAATATTGAAAAAACCCAACCAAAACCTTTTGCAGATCACTTTTTCTTATCACGTTGTCATTCGTATCTGGGAGATCCTTCTCTGGTTTCATCCTTTTTTCACAGGACTTTGATTCTGGCTCATTTTCTCATTGGTAAATCCACATCTCATGGCATCTTATCAAATCTGAGGGCTGCCTTTATTTCCTTCTCTGCTCGACCTGTTGTCTTTTGGTGTAGCTCTCAAAGCTGCATGTTTCTGGATGTTCTTCCTCACTGTTTATTGTTTCCCCTCTTCTGTGCTTTTTCTGGGAGCTTTATCACAAGCAAATTCAACCCCTTGAACAGCAATGCATCACCCTTGTCCCATCAAAATGTGTGTGAACAAGGCATCAAATAACATGGATTCCTTTAAAAACAGCAATCTCTGTAAAAGCTTTAAAACTGACTAGGTTTAATCTTGCTTCTCCCTCAGCTTGTGTACCTAAATTTGACTTGAGGGCATTGACTTACTCTAAAGATCTTCCAGAGGAAGAGGAACAGAAAATCTGGGATTTCTATTTCAAAGTCTTTGTATCCTCTTCTCCTTTTGTGGGTAGGTGCATTGCTTCATTAAGCTTGTCAGATAATGTCAGGAAGCATGGACAGGATCATAATCAGGAGAGCAGGATGTTTAATCTTGAGCACAGTGTTTACAAAAGATTTGTTGGTGCATGACCTTGTTACCTGCTTCAATTCTAATGAGCGTGTCTGTTGGGCTCTTTATTTAAAGGTTTCCATACTGGGACCGTCTTCTAGGGCCAACCATCACCAATGGAAGTAAGATTTGTTTTTCCAGCATTCTGGGTAAGCTTGTCTTCTGTATTATTGTCTGATTTAAGATGTGTTTGTCACCAAAGAATTCCTTTTGATTTTTGTTTTAGAGATAGAGGGGCTTGCCTTTTTGTTGGGTAGACTCACGGTAGTATAAACAATGGAGACAAAGCTGACTTTGAAGCTGACCATGAGATTCTTACCAGCGTGGGGGGAGGAATTGCCAAACAGAGCAGCTTTGCTTTCCTAATATTTTATTTGTCTGGTGGGCATAGCATATATTGAAAATGTGAATATCTAAACCTACGTGCTGTAGATCTAAGCTAAATCCAGCTATTTTTAAGGTAATACAGCAATATTTGAAAGTAGTCTTTCATGCTTGTGAAGGCAAACCTTTGTAGGCCAGGAGATGACAGTAACAAGGAATCTGGTAAATTGTGTTGTAGTGGCATGAGGCTGTGTTCAGTTGTGAGCAGTAAAATAACTTGCAGAAGCCTTTGGGAAGTCAGCAGTGTTACCTGGAACAAAAATGACAGGTGTGTGACAAGTTGTGGGGCAGTATTTGACACCTGGCTCTTTGATTGTCCACCAGTAGCAAGGTGACAGTGGTCCCAAAGCCTCAAGTGACTCAAGAAAATGGAAATAGGACAGTATAGACTCTGGAGGGAAGCCTGACTATATTAAGGTACTGTCAAAACCTTGGAGTGGGGTGTGAGAGTGACCACAGTCTGCTTCTTCTCAGCCTAACCTCAAGCAGACTGGATAGGTGCAACCCTGGCTGGCCCAGGTTGCTAGGTGAGTAAACATGGGGAGGAACAAGAAGAATTGGCCATGTAGCCCAGCTTATGCCTCCTTGAGAACGTGTATCCTGGGGTCGGGTCTGATCCTGTCCCTCATGTGATAAAACACAGCCTGGTTGCAAAGGTTGTCAATGTCCTGGCATAAGCATTGCTCTGTCCTTTGAGGAGACTTGGACCTGGTCTGACCTGGAGTCAGAAAGGTCTGGCAAGAGCAGCTGGCACTGGGAGAGTGTCATGGCAAAGTCTGGGGGCATGGCTCTAGCATGCAGCACCATACATGGTGAGGAGGCACTCAAGCAGTGACATTTCTGTGGTGCTTGGACTGAGGGCAGAAAGTGGATGGGGGCAAAGAGAAAAGCAGACCTGAGTTTTTGTCAATGACATTCGCACCACCCACTCCTCAATGTGGAATCTCCTTCTCCCACCCAGTCTGTTGGACTTTGAGGACCTAGCAGGGCTCACAAATCTGAAGCAGATATCATGGCATGTTCCTTGGCTTTCACGGGACTCATATACACTCAGATGCCTTTGAGAACAATGCTGTATGATAGGAACTGTGTGGTCACAGGAGCTCAGGGACGAATATCCTATCTCTTAAGTCAAAAGTGGTTTCTTTGGCAACAGTTATGCACAGTCACAGATGATGTGGTTTTGGCTGTGAAATGGGTGATTGAACTGGTATCTCTTTGATGACATGTTCATCCTGAGTATAATCCTGCAGCAGTAGGGTGGCTAAACACCAGATGAGACAAATCCTGTGTTTATGGAGGCCTGTAAGTGCTCCAGCACTCCACTGCCCTACATTTAAGAAGGAAAGGCATGGTGCAGTGCATATCTTCTGTTTAAGGACATTTGCTCAAACGCACCTAATGATGTAAAGGATGCATCTGAATGCCTTCCGTGCATCCCATATACAAACTGCTTCTGGTTTAAAAGCTGTTACAACCCCAGTAATAGGAAGGCAAAACCAGTTATATAAATCTTGTAGGTAAACTTCAGTGGTGAGATCACAGTGAGTTGTCATTTCTCAGAAACTTATCAATGTTTTGTCTAAGCACCTGAGAACAAAGTTGAGGGTGAAGAAAAACACTCCTGGCAGCAGGTATAAAAGGAAGGATTCAAAGGGTACAGGATGGCCATCAGCATCCCCCTAGCCTGCAACCATGCGAAAAGACTGACAAAAGGACTGCCGGAGATAGTAAAAACCTGCAAAGCTGAGGAAGTAAAGAGACCTATCACCACCTGCCCTCTGCCCCAGTCCATGAAGCTAACTACATCAAGAAACTGAGTATGATGATGGCCAGAGAAACGGAGGGTTTCTCCAGAGATCTGCATAGCTATTCAGATAAGGCCAGAACCTGCCGGATGCAGCCCAGAGTGGTGATCTCTCTTATGATTTCTCTCTTTTCCCTTTCCCTCTGCTCTACTCTCTAAGTTAGGCATCTAGTATCTTTAGTGATTCTGTACTGAGTTTATCATCAGGTAGTAAACTTGATTCCTGTGCAGACTGATGATATAAAAGTCCTTATTTTGACGCAAGTGAATCCATGATCCTGAGCCACTCCCTTCTTTGATTGATCACTATGTAGAACACTTGTGTGTGGGAAGAGCTGCTTGCTTGGACTCTCACAAAGAACATTCCTATGTACAGCTCTCCCATCGAATTTAACTGGGCAAGGTCAAAGGCTGGATGGACCCTGTATTTGGAACTTGACTACAGAGCTGGAAGAGCAAACGCTAAAATGAGAGCTACAGATGAATCCTGTTGTGTATTCTTTATATGTGTGTGTGGATTTTCCCATTCAGTTGAGAAATCTAGTGAATGATGACAAAAAGAACTGTATCAATATATAAAAATGGAGCTGTACAATGTTTGTGCTCTCTCATTACATTTAAATGAGCAGATGGAAAAAGAGGAAGTAATCTCTAGGTTTTCTCAAAGGTCACCTTAAGGCTTTTCCTTCCATATGGTGTGTTGTTCCACTTTCAACAGGTATTGAGTATGTGTTTCACTAACACATTCCCTTACTTTTTGGTCTGACATCAATGGTATTAAAATAAGGCCCGTGAGAAGCAGCTTGAAGTTTCCACTTTCTTATCATAGAGTCATTAGGGATTGTAAGGGACCTCGAAAGATCATCTAGTCCAATACCCTTGCCACAGCAGGAACACATCCAGGCTAGAAGGCTTGGAAATTAAAGGCCATCAGCTGGAAAAGAGCCCTGGGAATCTACAAATTCACTCTGTGGTGAGTGTTAGAGATGTTCAGCTTTTGAAGGGTGAAAACTGTGCCAGAGGTAAACATCAAATAGAGCAAGAAATGTAAGGGGCTATTTTGCAATTTAAGCGCTTACTGCAAACCTGGGTAAGTAGTTTCCTGGCCCATTCCAGAGTTGTCTATAAGAATGGTGTTTTCAAACNCAGGCTCCCCAGGGAGGTCGTGGAGTCTCCTTCTCTGGGGACTTTCAAGGCCCGCCTGGATGCATTCCTCTGTGATCTGTGTTAGATAGTTCTGTCCTGCTCCGGCAGGGGGGTTGGACTCGATGATCTCTTAGGTCCCTTCCAACCCCTAACATCCTATGATCCTATGACAGGATCAAATAATGTATTTGAGATCATGTGATCCTAATCTGTCTTGTACTGATCTCAGAACTATTTAAGATGATGGGTGTAGAAGAGCATAGCCCTGTTTGAGAGACTGTGATGTTGGTGTGCTAATCTCATCCCTAGATGACGGGAGGGCTCTGATATACCATGGAAATACCGTTCCAATTGCATTACTTAAAACCATTTCCTAAGGAAATGTTTCCAAAGTGGTCTGTCTACGTGGGAAGTTGTGCATCAAGCATTTGTTACCATCTCTCCATAATTATGCATAATTATGTTTCCATAATTATTAGTGAGATGTTTCAATGCATGATAGAATTTTGCTGCTTTCAGCTAAAAATCAGAAATTCAAGGAAGCAATTTGATAATATTTTAGCAGTTACTCAGTAATTTAACAATGGATTAGTTGGAATCCCATAGAAATACTCAAGATACTTTATGCTGTATCAGATGGATTAAGTATGATTCAGTTATTACATTAAATTCCAGAGGGATTAATAATGTCTCAGTCATTGTTTCTTAGGCTTATGAATTTAAAGACCAGAGAGAACTGCATGAATTCTTACTGCCTGCTCGGTTGCTGGTCAGGGAAATGCAGGACATATCAGTAGTAGTCCTCTAATTTTTCTTTATTTAGCATGTCTTCCTGTAAGAGACTTAGGTATTGATTGAAAGGGTACCATTAGTAGTGAGTCCACCATGTCACAGGTAAATTGTTTCAGTAAATGAGTCTTGTCTTTGGAGACAATCTGTAGCTTATTTCAGCTTCCAAATATTGTACCTCATTTTTTTCCTGTTGGACTGTCAAGCAATCTGTTACCTAGATGCTGATTCTCCACTTAGTTATCAGTTCAGTTAACCATTTCTAAAATTCATTTACTGTGAGCAATGTTGATGTAGTAGGGTGATTATTTTTTTAATGCAGGATTTTATGTATGGTATGACTTTAAATCACTGCATAGTGTGAAATTAGGGTAAGAAATATGTCCTGTCAGCACACTACCATTATGAAATGATGATGCAACTGCATACAAATGATGAGATTTGCGTGGCCAGACCTGTTTTCCATACAGCTGTGCTGATTGGTGTTAATTATGCTACTGTCTTTCAGTGCCTTATTGATTGTGTCCCATGATAACCTTCCCCTGCTGTTGCTTACTACTGATGTCAAACTGTTCCATAGTTTATCCCACTTAACCCTTTTAAATAGTGCTTTAGTATTAACTCCTAAATCACCAGGAAATTCTAGTGTTTCTATGTTTGTTAAAAGCAGTAACTGAATTAAGTTACTGGTTCATCTGCTCTCCACTTTTGAATTCAGAGTTTTAACTGAGGGGCTATTTAAAGCTCTCTCCACTCTCCACTCACTGATGGCATGGGAGATGTCATTATCATTGTAAAATGTGAATATAGCATTCTTGCAACTTTCTGAATGCAGATTTGAATTGTGCATGTCTTTCTCTGATTGATTCTGCAATCTTTGCTTGGAATATGACCAGTTATCAAAGTCATTGCTTGGCTTTGATTTACTCTTGCTCCATTTAGGAAGGAACTCCTATTGTCATGAGCCTCACTGTAGCTTTTTAATGTGTTCTTGCCTCCATCATTTGCTTGTGTTTCTGCAGTGTTAATTTGTATTCATTGCTATCAATTCTTTTTTCTCCATCTGTTATGTTGTGTGGGTTTCTTTTACAGGTTTCTCTGCTGCTGCTGTCACTCTCCTTAACCAGGATTCTTCAACCAAAAAAGCTGCTTTTCATGCCTGTAGCACAGTGATTTATTTATTTATTTATTAAAGCATCCTTTAGGCTCTTTTTTAGTGTGTGGTTATTTCCTCCTGCTCAGATTTGCTCCTGATTGTTTTCAGCTTTGAGAAACAGTCTTTCTGAAATACCCAAACAAGTATATTAGATATTGGTTAAGATTTACCTGTTTTCTAATTCTAAAGGACATCAGAGCTTTGACCTAATTATGTTCTAGTTAAATGGTTTACTTATATCTTGAAATAGTCCAATATAACATCAGCTCATGCTGATTTCATTACTCTCTTGGATTAAGCCATAAGTAGAACTTGCAGACTTTCATGAACTATTACTAGTAAACTGGTTCTTCCAGAACAGGTTATCTGCTAGAAGAAAGTTCATTGTGACAGTGCTTTCCATAACTTTGAGGATATATGCTTGAGGAGTATCTCATACTGTTTTCCAAACTCGTCTGATGGATTTCTAGCAGAATTTAGCCTCTGTCTCAGCTTGTCATTAGCTAGTATTCCAGGTTCTGGTTTTGCTTTGTGCATGAGGTGTCCATGGCTTTATCCACCCTGTTTCTCATGAAGTGCAGTGCTTTTTGGTGTGGATATTTCTCATGTGGTTTTTATGTCTGTTAGCCTTTAATAGAATTTGCCTTCCATTTGAAGAAGGCAATTGCTATTTCTGTTGAAACTGAGCCCAGCCCTTGCTGTTGTAAGTGGGCATTCAGGGGAACAAATTGCCCTTTTTTAAAAAGGAAGCTATTCAAATACCTGCCCTACATGGAGAGTGCTGCTTTCTATTTCTAACTCTGCAATACACAAATAACAAGCTTTGTTTCATTATTTGTGTTGACATGGGGAGGCTCTTTCTTGTTGGTTGCAGTTTGGGAACTCTGTAACCATGGCCTTTTGCAAGCCTGTGGTTGCTGCTAGGCTGATGTGCAGACAAGATCAACTTCATCAGATGGAGTTCATGTAGGAGCTGGCTCTGGGGTGCCTCTGGACAGCAGCTGAAGCAGAAGGAAAGGACAGTAGCTGAGGTCAAAAGCAGGTACACTTTTTGTCTAATGCCTTGTGAAAGTCTTGGAAGCAGAGTCGTGGGAAATGGCTGTTACTGAAATAACCAGGTAAAGGTTTTAATGAAAACATCTACCTAGCAATTAATTTCTCACTATTTGAAGAAAGTGACTTGTCAACAAGTGGTCTTGCTGTGCACCAGGTCTGACTCTCTTGTTTAGCTGTGGTGATGGTTTGTAATAGCAGGATGGGCAGAACATCGTTCACGGGAAGTGGTCAGTCACATTCAAATGCCTGAGAGAGATTCTGACTTGTATCTTTCAGGATCTGTACTGTGCTGAGCACAAGAGTGTTTAGCAAGTCAGTATCTTAAGTAGAGAATCTGAAGAATGATTTACTGTCTCTGCCCTGTATCAAGAATAGTGTTGCCAGCAGGAGCAGAGAGGTGATCATTCCTCTACTCAGCTTTGGTGAGGCTACACCTTGATGAGCCCCTCACAACAAGAGCAATGTTGAATGGCTGGAGAGAATACAGAGGCAGGCTACCAAGCCAGTAAAGTATTTGGAACAGGTGTTGTATGAGGAACAGCTGAGGGATTTAGGGCTGTTTAGCCTGCAGAAGAGGGTTGCTCTCTGCAGCTACTTGAAATGAGGTTGTAGAGAGGTGGAGGCTGATCTGTTCACCCTAGTACTGAATGATAGGATGAGGGGAAACGGCCTTAAGCAGCACCAGGGGAAAGTTGAGGTTAGATGTTAGGAATTTCTTCACTGGAAGGGTTGTCTGGCATTGGAACAGCCTGCTCAGGGAGGGGGATTGATGTTGCATTGAAGGACATGGTTTATTTGTGATGATAGGGCTAGGAAAATGTTGGAGTCAATGATCTTGTAGGCCTTCTCCAGTCAAAATGATTCTGTGATTCCATTCATGTGGGTTATTGAAGACTGACTTAGCACTGGTAAGGCTGCATCTCAAATACTGTGATCAGTTTTGGGCTGCTTACTACAAGAAGGACATTGAGATGCTGGAGTGGGCCATAAGAAAGGCAGCAAAGCTGGTGGAGAGTGTAGAACACAAGTCCTTTGAGGAGTGGCTGAGGAAACTGGGGTGGTTTAGCCTGGAGAAAGGGAGGCTGAGAGGAGACTTCCTTGTTCTCTACAACTACCTGAAATAAGATTGCAGCTAGATGGGGGTCACTTCTCCCCAGTTACAGGTAAATGGAGCAAGAGGAAATGACATCCAATTGCACCAAGAAGGCTTTAGACAGGATATTGGTCAAGTTTCTTCACCAAAAGAGTTGTGAACTATTAGAATGGACTGACCAGGGAATCAGTTAACTCAGTGTTCCTATGAGTAGGGCCATGGTTTAGTGCTTGGCTTGGCAGTGATGGATTTGGTGATCTCAAGGGTCTTTTCCAAACGAAATTACTCTGCCACTTTAAGGGACTAGTTTCCCATCGTTGCTGAACTGGTTCTAAGAAGCAGCATCAGGAATCAGCTTGTAAGTGCTGTTGGACAAGAACACTGTTTTCATGCAGTGTTACATGGCTTAGAGATACTACTGCAAGCATCCCTTCACTACAAAGGATTAGTCAAACAAAATGAAGGTTATAAACAAGGGCTAAAAAATGTCTGCAGTGACAGAAGAGCAACAACTTCATAAGCTCCTGCTTAAGTAGTTACTTGAAAAGAATCTTCTGATATGTTAATTGTATTATTCATACTAGTTTTCTGAATTTCAAAACAAAGTGTGACCTTGATTTCAAAGTGAAGTAAGCGCACAGAAGCGTGCTGTGCTTATTTTTCATAATTAATCATGTATAAGCCAATTTTATGGCAAAACAGATAAATGAGATGTCAGAATATTTGTTTGTAAATACTTTGCTTCAAGACATTAGTGTGATTTGGGTATTAGCTTTAAAAAATCCAGGGTTCCTTTCAGTTTCATGTAGGATGAAAGCACAGCAAGCACTACCTACTGCAGCTACGTTCTGAATGGTTATATCCTAACAGGAGTGTACGTTTTGTTTAGTTATTGTAGTGTGTGTGCTAAAACATACAAACTCCTCTTCTTTCTGGAGCGGCCTTGAGGAGTGCTGCTTGTCTCCAGCACCCCTATCAATCACATGTGTTCAGCTCAGCATGTATGAGATGCTAGCTTGGTAAGCATCAAGAGTTTCAGGGCTGTAGTGAATCAAACATCAAAAGGCTAGTTCTAAAGTGACTGCTGGTCAAATCAGGAAATACCAATAGCCTCTCTTTTTTATGTCCTGAGAGGTCCTGGGAGTCCTGAGTCTACCTTGGAAGCTGAAGACATCTTTTCCAGATGACAGACTTTTTCTCCCTTCAGAAGAGAAGACAAACTCATGTGACTATATTTGCATCTCCAAGGGAGAGTTCATGCATTGATGATAGCCCTTGTTTGCCACCACAAGTAAGTGTGCAACATGGTAAGTTAGGCTTGGAGCCAGTGCAGCTTCGTGCCCTGACCTCCTGGAGAGGTGAGAGGAGTATGCCATGGCAAGTCCCATCCCCTGTGGGGTTGTTTCCAGGGTGGTTAGATGGAGATGCAGGGCCCTTAACCTGGTGCTCATGCAGGCAAGTTTTGCTGTATCTGTGCTGGGAATGCAGGGGTGTGGTGGATGCTGTGGGGTGACCCCAGAGGTGCAGGAAAGCCACCACTATTGGAGATGTGTTTGTACATACAGTGGGGTTCAGGCTCCCTCTCAACAGAGGCTTCTGGTACTAGAACCAGACTGTCAGGACAATCAGAATCGCACAGAAACTAAGTGGATAGAGCCATTTGATTAGTAACAAATGTCCAATACATTGTGTATGGGTGATGTTACATAATGAAGTGAATAGATAATGTGTGCTTTTACAGTAGGATTGACTGAATTCTGCTGTGAAGTGTCAAAGGACAGTAGTATTTTAGAGCTCACTTCAGTTATCTTTCTACCTCTGTCTGAAATGTCCTGGCATTTAATATCTGTTATGTAGGCAGTATAATAGATTTTGGCATTCAGCTGCATGCAGTGCATAAGCTCATATTAGTCTGAGTCTTATAGCCCTTTCTCCTCAGCTGCCAAGCAGTAGAGGATATAGCTCCAATGAGAGAAAACAATTTAAACTTTCTCAGTGAACCAGTTTTGAGAAGAGTTTTCTCAAATGCAGAGTTTCACACTGAAGCAGTGTGATTAAAAGCCTGTGGGGGAATCAAGCATGGGGATGGTTTTAAGAAAGATCAAGGGATGGAATGCTATTTTTTCTTCAAATGCTAATTAAAGAAACAGCTTCTTCATTAGCATAATGCACTAAATGATAAAAAGAATTGGACAGATGCCTAATCTTGAAATGCTTCTTAATTTACAAGTACAAATATTAAGAAGAAAGCAGTTGAGGTCTGTTCTCTCTAGCTGCCTGTTTGAATCATCAATACTGTTGCTTATATAACTCAGTGAATGAGGAAGAACATACACAAAGTAGCTGTTTTCCATGACACAATCCATGAAATGTCTGTTGCACATGTAGATGCTCTAGTATCTCTACATTACTTCAAGTCTTCTGAGATTGGGAGCTTACCAGGCAAAATTAAACATTTGAGCAGATATTCTCTACTGGGCTCATATGGAGCTCCAAAAGCAGCCACCGTAAAAATGGAACACTTGTTTTCTATTGATTCTTGCCTCTAATTATCCAGAAGATGACTATTCTGGCTCTCTTTGTTATTGAACCACAGAAAAATGTATGAGTCCCATTAGGTTTAGTTTTTGAGAATTTGTGGATTTTTGCTGGTTTTAGTGTAATTGTGAACCAAATGTGACAAGGGGGAATAAGCGGCACCAACAGCAGTGCCTCCATGAGGCACTGCTCTACCTGTGTTCTGTTCTTATCCTGTACTAGCTGCAATGGTGCAGTTTCTGTTTCATTTTAAATGTCAGTGAATGAGAGCTGGCTATGTAACAGTTATTTCCTTGTAGCTGCTCTGTGCTGGGAGTTGTTCTGTGCAACCCAGCACTCATGGATTGTGCAGTGCCCTGTACAATGTAACTCTCTAATTTTTTCCATTCTAAAGTTGTGAAAGATGGTGAACACTAGAGTACTTATAGTGTGAAGCTGAAGGTAGGTGCTGTGGGCTCACAGTGTCAACAAGAAGGGCTGATGAGACTGCGGAATAGTGATGGGAAATTGTGTTGGTAGGGGTGTGGAAGCCAGACCACAATGGTGTTGAGAGTGGTTCCTGGTGGGTGTAGTCCCCCAGACTACACTGGGGTAATGCCAGACTCTTTTAAAAAAGACTTACCTTAATTAAATTACTTCCTTTCTGTGTGTAGTGATAGTATGCATTCCAGACTGGTCTGGGAATTACACTTTTAATAAGGTTGGGTGTATTGAGGAGAAGAATCTCTTTCAGATGTGAAAATGATGCCCCAATGGGAACTGGCTTCTGAATTATTCCACTTAGAGCCCCATTTCAAGACAGAAGCTGGCTGCGAATAGATGTTAGCTTTTTTTTTAATCTGGGGGTAACACTCCTTTTCTCAAATCCTAAAGCTTCTCTTCAGATGGAGAGCTACTTACCACCACTGTGTGAAGAGGTTGTGGCAGCCAGAGAATCAAGAAGTAGGCTGGAGTAGGCAGTCTCTATCAAAGTAGCATCCTGCCCCTATGTATCCTACATACTTCAGGAAGTACAAATCCCAATTTAATATTAGATAATGAAAAAAAATCAACTGATGAGTAATTTGAAGTACACTCCAGATCTTTCAGTCCTCTGTTAGGTGATAGAGTTAACTCTGGTTTTGGCTGGAATGGTATTTGACATGAAGACTGTTGGAGAAACAAGGTGAATGATTTAATACTTTAGAGTAAATATTACTAATACTCAGAAGATGTTATGAGATGTTATGTCAAGTAGCTTGTTCAGTTTCCATCTTTTCTTCTGTAGTAATTGGGAGTCAAAGACACACCCATTTGATTTTTTTCTAGTGTCTTAACACATCAAACTGAACCTGATCTCTTTATATCCTGTTAATCTTTCATATAGAAGTAGCAACTGTGCAACTGGAGAACTCTGATATATAAAAGGCAGCAGTATTGATCTTGCTGACATAAGTTCAGCAGAAGGTAGCACTGGAGAATGAATAAATTGAGCAGCACATGCTGGAGCGTTTATTTCCAAGGCAATGCCATATCTCATTCTTGTGTAGTTGCCACAAGTGAGTTACTAAAGCATGAGCATCCTTAAGCTGGTACTGCTTCAGTTGTTCAAAATCCTGCAATGCAATCCATAGGGCTGTGCAGACTGTCTCAGAGTTTACTCTGCATGTAGATAGTCTGACAGAGCTAGGGTTGAAAGAATTCTTCTGGTACTTGAAAAGGGACTGTAATAAGGTTGGGGAAGAACTGTTCACAAGGGCATGGAATGATAGGATGAGGGGTTATGGTTTTAAGCTGGAAAAGGGTAGATTTAGGCTGGACATTAGGGAAAAACTCTTTAATAGAGGGTGGTGGATCACTGGAACAGGTTGCCAGAGAGATGGTGGAGGCCCCATATCTGGAGACATTCAAAGCCATGCCAGAGCTTGATGGGGCTCTGGCCACCTGTTCTAGCTAGAGATGTCCCTGCTTGTTGTAGAGGAAGTTAGACTAAATGACCTTTGGACAGCCCTTCCAACCCAACACATTCTAAGATTCTATGAATCTTCATTTTCCACTTGCTGCATAAGCAGGTGCTTAGTTGGGCACATGGCACAGAATGGAGGGTGACCCTTCCTCATCCTGTACAAAGACTTTGTTGTTACACTTTTAAATATGAGAAGATCAACAAAGTAAAGAAAAAATCGCCATCTTTCTCCTGTGTCCTCCTGCAGGATATTTTTATTAGACATTTGTCACTTAGGGTTTTTCGGAGTAGAGGAAGCCTGAATATAGGTGTATAACTGGCTTTAGAATGTATTTGTTTCCACTCATGAAGTTTACATAAATACATAAATACTTCACATATATAGAGGTCTGAGCTACTTCTAGGTTAGGGAAGAAATTGCAAAACACAATTTTTAAAGAAAGATGTGTTTTCCTGTGAGTACAGCTTCCACTCCCAATAAATTTCAAGGACTACTTTGCTAAAATTTCCTGTGTGATTGGCTTGGCACCTGCTAATTTAATTTCCATGTAGTACCTTGATAGGATATAAATTAAAACTCTGGGGACTACTGATAGTGTTCAGTGAACATGAAACTTTGAAGAATATGAAAGAGATTACTTTCTCATGCTGCAAATGGTGATAGAGAGGCAGAAATTTTGGGGAGGTAGAGGGAGCTTGAGCTCTTTCCTTACCAACCCAAAATGTGAAGAGTTTCTTTGTACTAAATATTTTTAACTTGTATCATATATATGATCAAGAATAAACTTGTGATGAGTGAAAATAGAACTTCACTGTCACCACCTTCTGCACCTCAAAAGTCAGCGACCAGGTTTTTCTTTCATATGCCTCTCCCATGATCTCCTTGCATTTTTGCATTCCCTCACTATCACTGCTAAATTCCTGACCTGACTCCCTTACCTTTATCCTCAGTTATTTTACTAACAGTAAAAATCTTCAGAATGTGTTGTTTGACTTCACACCTTCCTTCACCTTCAAGTAGAAGGAAACACTATGGTGAGGTTTAGGAAATGTAATGTTAATTAGGACATTTTAGCAGAAGAGAACACAAACCATAACAGACCATGTATGAATTCACACTTGGGTGCTTTGAAAATAGTGTTTTGTTCAGTTAGGAAAAAATTTCACTGTTGCCCAACTGACCTTACAATGTTAAGTGGTATCATAGCCATGCAAGTCTGGATATAGGCAAGAGGAGAGGGAAAGCTTACATGTTGATTAAGAAAAAAGAAAGGTAGAAAGAGCTTTCAGAAAGATGACACCTTGTTTTTATCACTGTTGAGCAGTGTCTTCAAACTTTGCCATACCCACTGCTGCCAAGTTCTTACCTGCCTGGATCCGTTCCTGTGTGACTTGGTCTAGGTGATCCTGCTGTGGCAGGGGAATTGGACTAGATGATCTTTCGAAGTTCTTTCTGATCCCTAATGATGCTGTGATTTTCTTCCTCAACTTTTTCCAGATATTTTTTTCTTGAAAAATTAAGTGTTCTAAGACTTATAGCCTTGCTGTTGACACTGCACTTCAACATATTTCCAAACAAAATGTTTTTCATGCCTTTGATTACAATCATACCCTAGAAAGGCTGCTTCTAGTCCCCATCCCTGGGTGGGATTTTCTTTTCTGTTCCTGATTGGAACTGACCTGGTTTTACTACCTTTTCATAGCTGCAGTCACCACTGTTAGGTCAGCTTTTTCCAACAGCTTTTTACAAAACTGCTTTTCTAATTCTGACCTCCCTGTTCTCCTAGCCATGCTATTCTGTACTTTAGCCCATCTCTGGTTCCAATCTGGGAATGACTCTGTAGTAGTCCAGGCATGTAGCCAAAATATTCTTTTCTCTGTACATTTTTTCTCTGTGCAGAGGGGACAGTTGACTACATGCTGCCCACTCCCACAGCAGGGAGTTGTGTGCACCATCCTACTTTAAATTCTGTCACTTTTTCAGTAACATCCCTTAGATATTCAGTGTCCCGCATCTGGTGCAACCGCTTCCCCATCAGATGCACATGCTGTTCTTTTGGCTGATCTATGCTGCACCAATCTCTGAGGCAACCTCCTCTGCTGCCTCTCCTACATGATCAGGACAGCAGAAAGTGCTTATCCTCAACTCTAAACACCCTTCCCCTCTTTACCTGATCCTTTGTGTAATGGTTTAAGGAGAAGGGTCTAAATTGGTTTGGGTTGGTGTCTGTGATTCTAGCACAACAAACAGCTCTCACTGAGAGTTCAAGAGGCAATGAAGCAACTTTGCTAAAAAGACAACAGTTTGTTGAACCCATCACCAAGAAGAAAAGAAAAAATCCCCAAATAAGTAAAGGAATAAGAAAAGGTAAAACAGAAACTGTACACAATACCTTTTACATACACACTGTGAGAAATGGAGACACAGCTAACACATCAGGTTTGGGCCTTAGATGAGAGCTCTGGGACAAGAGAGTATACATTAACACTCTTAACAACAAAGCCACCACACCCACACACGTACCCCACTTTCCAGAAAGACAAAGGGGGTGGCAGAAATACAGCACAAAATATCCATTTGGTGCTTGTGAAAAAGTTCCTTTTCCTGATCCTCATGCAGACATCAGCACGCTGTGACGTCTCCAGCATACTTCTAGCTCCCATCAGCTTGGGGCTCTTCTTTGAGGCTATAGCAGAGTCAAATGTGGAGGACACAACAGGGTTCTAGACTCCATCTGTTTGCCAAAGGCTTATGACATCACTTAGGAAGATTTGTGATCTCTCTCTCTTTCTCAGTAGAGACCTATCTCAGTGGCAGAGTACACATGAACTTTGCCAGCCTGATGGAGACAAGGCCAGCATGGCACCGGTCACATGGGGCTATACCTGTTATGAAAATAGGTATTTCAGGTTTCATCCAAGGGCTTTCTACAGGCCCTTATGCAGAGCCTCCCTTTCTTCTCCCCTGTGGTCAGGCACTGAGGGAGATAGAGGGTTAAGAGCTCACCTCTGTCTGCCATCTTCAAAGGCATTCAGACTGTAGCAATGCTTTGGAGGAGTTCCCCTTATTTTGGCTCACTGCCAAGGACAAGAATGAGCTGATGCTGGCTTTTCTCTTCTGAGTCCTCAGTGAAAGAGGGGAGGGCTGAAGGTTCATCCCCACAGGTGGGGGGTTGGCAGGTAGACAATGGCTTGTCTCTTTGGCCTGCATTCAAGCTCCCATGAAAAAGATGGTTGTGGCTACCCCTGCAGCAGAACTGCAGGCAAGCTTAAGTTTCTTTTTGTGTTCCACCCTTTGGTGGCAGGGGGTTGAGAGCCATTGCTCGTCCTCCCCACCCTTGGAGGATGGGGGGAGACATCTCCTAGAAGAGCTCCCCGTTTCTCAAGATGTGTTGCAGCAGAAGCAGGAAGTACCTTCTCTTTATGGACTCTGTCCACCGATTGCCTGTAGAGTCCACGCAATGATACAGGAGGTCTGCTAGGAAAGTTACCTCCAGCTTCAAAATAAAATGCTTTTTTGGCATAAAAGCACCACAACTAATATTTGAAAAGTTGGTAATTTTCAAACCAGAACACTTTTCCAGTTTGATACCTCATTCTTCAACCACTTGTCTGTGCGTCTTGCAGCGAGATTATGTTTCTGTTACACTTAACTGCTTCTATCTCTGGAGATTGTCAACTGATTAAGGTGGGTGGGATTGCTAGTAAAATAGTTTGCTGAGCAATAAGTTTTGTCCTTGATCAGTAATGTTCTAATCTTGTTTGTTTTCTACAGAAAATCATGAGCAAATTTAGAAACTTTTCTGGCTTTTGACAGAAGCCTTTCGTGATATTAACCATTATCTTCTGAAAGATGAACAATTTAAGGGAACACTATGGGTTGACTTCAGCATTATGGACTGTCATGATTATATGTATTGCAACAGATTATTCATTCTGAATGAGCTTCTTGGGGCTTGAGTGTCTTGTCTCACTTTGCACTGAGCAGCTCCATAAATTCTACCACTGTGTTACAACTGACTTTTACAGTGTTCAGTGGATACCTGGGGTAAGGTCTTCTATTTGACATATTGAAGTGGTATGTTTCAATGTGTGTTGGCTGAAGAGAATTTTTAAAACATGACCTGCTGATACATAATGACATTAATTTATTAGAAGTGGGGCTTGTCAAGAGGCTCACTGGCTCCACTGACTACTTAGAAGAATCTGACCACACTTCTGGTTCTGTAGAGTTTGCTGGCTCTTGCTACTTTTCTTGCATGTTTAGAACTAGTTGTTGAACATCATGCAACAAGTATCCTTTTCCTTCATATCTTCCTAAAGGTATTGTCATTGGTACCATGTCTCCATCAAGTCATCCTGTCTTTACTGGTGAGAACAGAAGTTCTTCTCAGGTCTTACAGTCTCTAATTCAGATATAGTTCTTTTTCTTTTCTTTTGCTTTTTCTTGGCTTCAAAAGGTGGTGTGAATTTATTTGGCATCCCGTTTTCACTTTTACATATATACAAGTTCCATTAAAATTTCAGTGGGTTGAGACTACTGGGTCTTTATTGGTTTATTGTATTGAGAACATGGTCTGTGCCCTCAGGACTGTAAAAACTTCATGGTTGTATTTCACGATACACCAAATTTTATTCCCTTTTTGTAAACGTTGTCACAGGAGCTTGGATTTTGCCTGAAGTTGCTAGCAAACTGCATAGCAATAAAATGTGCTCCTACTGTAGTGATCCAACTGGCTTATACCATCCGTGTTCATGAAATAGGTGGATGCTGGAGTTATAAAATCTGCCATTGCTACTTGATGCAAGGGAAGAATTAGTTGTACTAATTCTGGAAAAAATGCACCTGTAAAGCATTGGCAGGACAATGTTCTGAAGAAAATTATGCTGTATATAGTGGAACTGATATTCCTGGGATCAGGTCTTATTAGGTTTAAAGGTCTATTGGAGTTGGAGCTACCCTTTGAATAATGTGCAGTAGTTTAAACATTATTTGAGGATGTTACATTTCTGAGCACCTCCTAAAGTTCACTAGTCATCTTTCTGAGTTCATGTCACATGTATTGCAAGAGTGACTACACCCATATGAGAGGAAGGCACAAGGCAGACGTTTACCTTTGCCTTTAATTCGCTAAAATGCTGAAGTTTTCCTCTTCACTATAGAAGTTGGTTGGTCTACATTCCTAGTGCAAAGTCGGGTGTTGCTGATTAGTCTGAAAGCTCTATTCTGGACACCATTTCCTTGAACTCCATAGTTGATAATGGAATACCCTATATTAATTTTGTTGGAGCAATTAAATGTATGTGCTTCATCACTGAAGCAGAGTGGAAGAGTTTATGCAACCCTGTGTTGTAATAAAAGAATGTGTCATGTGAAATATCTTTAGAGGTTAGAGAACTTTTTTTCTGGTAAGTCTACTTCCCACATATCTCTGCTACTTCTTTTATGCTTTTATATGGAGTTAATTTTGGGTGATCTGAGAGGTCAGAAAACTGCTTGGCACATGGAGAAGAGTGAATATGAAAACATCTCTCATTACATGCAATATGTAATCATCTCATTTGATATCAATGACAAGTAGAGTCTAGGTCTATGTACTCAGGTGGTCCTTTTTGCAGTCAGGGTATTCGGTTAGCATAGTGACTAAAGCTTCCCTCCCCAACTACATGAATACGCCATCTTCAGCTCTTTTTCTCACTTATGACTGGTCATTTAGCAGGCTGGCTGCTGGTGTGGTTGTGGTTTGTGAATTGTAGGAAGGTGCTCCTTAATGACACACCCCATTATACAGGCTCTAGCCACAGATGCTGGGACTTGGGTAGAAATAACATCAAAAATTCCTGGCTCACTAAGGCTGAAAACCACTGTTCTGAAGCACTTGTCCTGGCTAATTATCAGTATAGAGTATCTTTGGGTGTGATGTTAAGCCACAGCAGGTGCAGTAACTAAAATTAAGTCTCTTAGCCCGGTTGCAGTTCTATTGCAGCTAATTTAATCCAATTGTGAAGAGAATCCTTGGCAGCTTCAACTGTGTCTTAGGATAGTACTTACTACATGTTTTCGTATACAATGTAATGAAACAATCAGTACAGTATGACTACAAGCATTGGTGAAAGTTAAGTGGGAACATGGAAGGAAGGCATGGAACTGAAGTCAGTGAAAACAGACTTGGAAGAATAACTACATGAGAAGATTGGAAGGAGACTGAGGGATGGATAGGCAGAAATAAAACTTGGAGGGATGTGAAGGCAGTAAAATTCAGGAACCCAACAAAAGCTTTCAAAAGGGAAAGTGAAATAGTCTGCAGTATGTTAGAAACCAATACTGCTTGACACAGGCTTATTTCAGTGGTTTACTTTATATATTCGGAGGAGAACTGGAAGGCATCTTGAGATTTCTTTTAGAGTTCTCCAGGGTATGATCGTGTGCTCATTTTAAATGTTGCTGACCCATTTTCATGTGCACTGAAAAGAATGTGTAGCACTCATTAGTTGCATGGGTACTCTTCTAAAAAGACTGGCTCTGCTCAAGCATCTGGAAATATTTAATTGATACCAAACATGACTGGAGGATGAATCCAGGTGCTATAATAGTCCCCTCAATACAAGTAACTTGCTAAGAAGCCATGTATGTACATGAGACACCACTATTAGAATAAGAAAACTAATCCTGCAGGAGAAAAGCTCTCTGCTGGTGGGAATAACTTAATCTTCAACAGTAGTACAAATGAACTGAGGTTGTTTTTGTTGAACATTTCGGATTTTATCATGCAATTGGCAATAGAAGGTAGATAGAGAGAAAGACACTAGTAGTTAGTGCTTCTCCTGGTGTAAGGAAATGTTGGGTTTTATCAGAGGCCTGTTAACTGATGTGATTCATGACTTTTTGCCAGGTTGATGGGCATCCCTATGCTTCTGTTTCCATACCCACCTTGTGTTTGAATTGTTGGTCTGTGAAGCTGGAGCAAGAACAAAAAGTCCAATGATTCTAAATATGAAAGTTAAAGAAGATAGGTAAAGGTTAGGATATACTTAGAGGACCATAAAGAAAAACTTCAGACAAGAGGCCAGAGAGTATTGGCTGATACACTGGACGGCTGTGATACCATTCAGTGAGATCTGCATGGGCTGGAGAACTGGGCAAGGGGAACCTAATGAAGTTCAGAAGGGTATCTGTAGAGTCATGCATCTGGGGAAGAATGACATCATGCACCGGTACAGATAAGGAGTTGTCCAGCTGGAAAGCAGCCCCATGGAAGAAGACCTTGGTGTTTTTGTGGACAGTGTGTTATCCATAGGATAGAAATCACAGAACTATTAAGGCTGGAAGAGCCCTAAATGTCTGTCAACCTAGTGCCACCATGCCCACTAAACCATGTTTACAAATGCTAAATTTAAATGTTTGTTGAACACTTCTAGGGATGGTGACTCTACCAATAAACCCTGAGGTTTAGGTTGGACATTTATTCACTGAAAAAGTAGTCAACCATTGGAACAGAGAGGTTGTGGAGACTCCTCCTTTATAGGTTTTCAAAACCCATCTGGTCACATTCCTATGTGACCTGATCTAGTTGATCTTGCTTTTGGCTGGGTGCCAAATATGAGGGCAACACTATCCTATAAAATACCTTCAAAGTCTTTAATAGGAAGATGATCAATGCATAAAACCTCATGTGGCAGGGGGATCAGACTAGATGATCTTTCGAGGTCCCTTCCAATCCCTAATGATTCTAAACATCGTAATGATGCAAATCTGAATACAGTGAGTAAACTAATCCTAGGCAGCTTCTTCAGAAAAAAAACATAAATGAATGTGTATGGAACAACTGATGAGTTCTTCTGGACCTTACAAAGGCTGAAGTCATCTTCTGTGGCAATTTTCCAGCTCAAGGAAGATTATAATCTCTAGGATTTAAATACTCAGTCCCTATAAACAGCAAAATAATCGAAATTAAAACAAAAAATCCATCCCAAAATTAACAATAAATTCCAGCCTTCAAAACCAATTCCAAAACTGGAGTAAGAACTTCTTTTCCTGGCAATTGTCAAATTGTTATGTATTAGGAATTATATCAGTGATATCAGAGGGGAAACTGATTCTCGTGGTGATCTTATTTTATTGTGCTTGCAGTCTGTGGTATGCAGTAACTATTATTTAGATGCTTACACATTAAACACAATATGGTTGAATATCAAATCTAAGATATGGTTATTTCTGAAGTAAACCAGTGATGTTTTCCAGAAGCTGTGATAAAAAATACCAAATCAAAACACCTTTAAGATTTCAACTTTTGAATTGGTGACACTCAAGTTCCTGTTACATTTTAGATTTTGATTTCTAGTGCTGTTGCCTCTGTTCTTGTGAGCTACTTGGGTTCATCATGATGTTGCTCTTGTGGCTGATTTCATACTATAAAGGTTCTTGTGACTGTCCCATTTTTGCCTTGGTTTATACAGAGTTTGTATATAAATGGGGTTTGTGTATTTTGTTGTTTCTGGCTTGACTGACAAGGTGTGTTGGTATCTGTCACCAGTTTATTTTCTAGAGGATAACTGGGTGTCCTCTCTTTTGCTGACTTGGTGTTCTTTGTGCGAGATCGAAGTTCATGATAGTTTAAGGAAGAAGCTTCTCTTGTATCAAAACGACACTAGTAAAGTGAGCTCTATGTGTGTATTGTTGCCTATAAGGACATCTCCAGTTAGTTATTCAAAAGTGTTTATTCCTGGTAGTATAAAGAGCTTAATGAGTTGCTGGTTTTTTCCTATATTAGGGTAGATGGTAAGGAAGATCACAGTTGTCCAAGGCTGGATTTTTAGCTGTTAGTAACTGGCAACCAAACTCTAGTAAAAGTATAAATCAGATAATTAGAGATTCTTTGCAAATAAAATGATTCATCAAAGAATTTTGCATTACAAAACTAAAAGCAGGACAGTAAACTACTAAACATGTACCTCAAAAATTTGAATCATTTCTATTTCAACAAATTTAGATGTTAAATCTCATACAAATTTCATGCCGGGGAGGCATACTCTGTTTTTGCTTTTTGCAAAATAAATAGCTCATAATAATTTTAATTTAATTTGAAGACACCCGTCTCTTACAGTTCTTGTTTTCTTATCCAGAATTTAAATCACAAGCACCACACCATAAATACTTCAGCCATGTTCTTGCCTGTGAACAAGAAAACTGATAACTTTTCACCTTACTGTGAAAGTTGTGTAAAACCACACAAATAAAGGTCTGCAACCATCACTTGCTTTATGCAAAATAATTACTGTCAATGCACTGCCAGAAAATTCCTCACTTGGCTTCTGGAAAACATTTACCTGCATTTCTGATGTCTCCATTGATTTGAAAGGAGGGAAACCCCAGCTGGTATACTTTTAAAAAGGACTGTTTATGTCTTGAAATTTTTCAAACACAGTTTTTGTTTTAATGGTCCATGTGTACTTTAATGAAATTGAAAAGCTTTAATGTAAACTATAATGGATGTAGTCAGGTGATGTTCCATGACAGTGCTTGGCTAATGGTCTAACACGACACAACCAGAACATTTGTATAGAATTAATTTATGTTTCCTGGAAAACAGCAAAACAACGTATCTGAAAACTGTTTCTAGGCACACATTGTTTAAAGCTAGCCATTGTCGGACAAGTTGTTTGCACAGTTTTAAGCTTCCTTTTATATCTCTGTTGTCACTCAAAGTTTTATCTTTCTGAACTTAAGGTTTTTCTTTTTCAACCCTATCTCAAAAGCCATTCATTTTACAAGCTTCAGCTTTCCTACCATGGCAAATGTACCACTTTTTCTAGAGTAGCTGAGAGAAATGAAGGAGGATAAAAGAATAGATTTAGCTCAGCAACCACAGCATTACAATAAGATGCAGGCTTCTTTGTTAGCAAGGAGTGTGGTGCCAGACTCTGGGTAGAGGCTGGCCGCATGCACAGGGAAGCTGCTGGAGTGGTCCCTGGCCTGAATTTGGCCACTTGCGGCCAGTTTTGTCCTGGTAGCTTTCCAGGCCTGTTTTAGGAATTTAGGCCAGGAGATGTCCCCATTAGGCAGCCTGCATGTAGTCACAAGTTTTAGTTCTGTCTTAGGAGGTAGCCTCATCCTGGAGAAGTTATTTGAGCACACTTAATTTATAGAATCATAGTATTGTTTTAATTGGAAGACTATATAGCCCCAGCTCCCTCAGCTGCTCCTCCTCGGAGATGGATGTATCTCACAAGCCTTCCTCAAGCAAGTTGACCTAACAGTGATTGAGACAGCAGCTTTCTTGGAATTCCAGTATTTTATGCTAAGTCTGTGGGTGCCTCTCCCGCAGGTCAGTGTAGCAGTGATGTGGGAGGTGGTGTGTGGGTGAATGGCTGCTCCATACCCTGCCACTGCCGCTATCCTAGCGGCTCCTTGTCTCCTACCTTGTGCTGAGGGTATGAGCATAGATCAGCTGGTGAACTAGCATACTACAGCTCTGCTGTGGTTACAAGAGAGCAAAGAGCAAGAGAATTGGGACATATATCAGGAATGGGTCATTTTCAGGCTCAGGAGTTTTAAAATGTGGTTGGGGTTGATTTCTTTTTTTTCATTTTTTTTTCTGTGCACTGAGTTCTCACGACAGCTCTTTATTCCCCGGCCTGTTTCCTCCTTCTGTTGTCTTCCCGCATCCCTGGCTGCCTGCCCCTCTCATGAATTCTGCTATATCATTTAATTTCACTTGTCTGTGCCCCAGTCTGCTCTTCTGTGGCTTGTCTCTTCTCTGCTGCCCACTTTGTCATTGGTTACTGGGGACCAACACTGCACAGAGTAGAGGAGCTGCTGGCTAATCCTTCCTGCTCAAATTGCTTTAAAAAGCAGATTTTTTAATCCTTTTTTTCCCCAGTGCAGGTTCAGTCAGATTTGGACTGTTTTTCAGTTTCAGAAAACAATTTGACTTTGTTGACATACAGAGAAGGATCGAAAAAAAAAAAAGGACTTTCATAGTGGTGGCAGCTGAGCAGAACCCTCGTATTTAGCTATTTTGTATTTTTGCAGCAGAGTTGCGTAAGTGACAGGTGACAGCGCTGCGCCTGTTTCCTTGTGGGCTGATAAGAGCAGCAGGGAAAGCTCTGTGAGGCTGCTCGTGAGGGAGAGACATGGTGACTGCCCCACATACTTCAGGTTGGTTCTTTGTCAGTATCTTCTGAGCCATAGCTGCTGGATTTCCCTGCTGATGCAGGAGGGATATTCAAACAAGCATCTTCCTGTCAGGATTCTGGGAATAGCATCAAAATCCACAACAGGCATCGAGCAGGTTTTGTGCTCTGAGTCAGAAGTCTGCTGAGAAGATGCAGTCTTCAAAGCATGTACCCAAGATAGAGAAGAGGATCTGTGTGAAAAGGATATTTCCTGCATAAAATTCAGAGATTGGGGTGGACCTTCTTCTGCCAGCAAGCTTGGTGAGTCTGCAGGTCAGCTGCTGAATTAGTGAAGGCACAGAATAAGAGAGGTGGTTGCTGCTTTTCACCACTACCACCATGACGAGCCAGCTCATCCTTCTAGCTATTTCTGTCTGTGCTTATCTATAGCATCATCCCCTTGTGCCTGTGTACCTGCTAGGCATTCCAAACAGGCACTGCTGTGGCAACCTCCTTCTCTTCCTTCAGCCTGGAGGATAAATGACTGGATTGCTTTTTTAATTGTTTCTCTGCATCAGGAATTTACAGTGGGAAAGCTAAGCTCAGAAAACACTTTCAGGAGTGGGTGGCCAGCTTGGCAGATAACTGCTTGTTCTTAGCTCCTTGGGAGGTCTTGCAGTCTGGCCCTTTCTGGGCTCACAAGCTGCTTGGTGCATTGGTGCTGTCTTTGAAAGCCATGGTTTTCTGGAGTGAGATGCAGTCTTGGGTAACAACGGCCAAAGTTTGGATGCGAGAGAGAAGATCTGGATCTGACTTGCTTGCAAGGCAATCCACAATGGAAAGCTAAGAACTTGGGTGAGTTTACAACAGCCGGTTTGTTCAGTGCAGCACTCTTCTTTATTGTATGCAGAGGTACGCAATGTAAAATATACCAGTATCAAAAATCCTAGCATCTATGAACTGTATTTGGTCTGTGTGCAATATGTCTTACTTTGTTTAGCTTGGGCTGTGATGTAGACTGTGCTTTGCATTTTGTACATCTCACTGTGGTTTGGGGCTTAGTTCCCATCTGGGAATCTCACTGTTTGCTTCTGGAGTTGTGCAAACACATGCAGGCATGTGTGCTATATCTTGCTTTTGAGTCTGTTACAGCACTGGTTTGGACTGATACATTTCACTCTGATTTGGAAAATTGGAGTTAAAACATCTCTTGTGCCACTTCAGAGCTACTGGAATATAGATAATGTGTATCTCTAACATACACCCGAATCTTGAAATACAGTGCATAATGGGATACAGTTTCAGAGCATCAGTTATTTTATTGAAGAGGTGGAAAAAGAGACTGAATAATCAGAATTATCTTTTTTAAATAATGAGATTCTAAAGACATTTTTTTCTGGGTTTGGTTCTGCTTCTTTTTTTTTTTTAATAATCAAACTATATCTCAATGTGAGGCTGTCAGGATGCCCCAGAGATTTTCTTCTATCCTACCACTGTCTGAGGCTGTCATCATAACATTTGAAAGAATTTGTTTTGATGAGCAAAAAATATTGCTGTGTATGGAGTATCTGAATATCTATTAATATCTTGTTTCTTTCTGTTTGAAAACTAACTGTGCTATAGGCAACTATGGATTTACAAAACCGAGCTCTATGGCATTAGAAGCTTTAGCACTTCCATAGCAATATAAAGACATCTGTAACTGGCTCCAGCACAGATGGAGTATTTGAGCTGAGATTGCTTTGCCTCACTGGTGATCTGGATGATGATCCTGGCCAGAAGTAGATTGCTCAGCTTCTTGGCTTAGTTTTCTACTGAACTATGAAGTTAAAGCTGGCAGATCCAAGGATGAGTGTGGTTTATCTTAATTGTCGAAAATGATCCACCTTTACCCGGAATGAGTCAGGCAGGTTTCAGTGCATACATACATTAAGGGTTTTTAACATAGCAAGGTTCTATTTTTGCTCTCAGTCTGTAAGTACAGCTAACTAGTTCTTAGACAGCCCTTGTCATGAACTGATGAGAAAGCCCTTTACAAATGGGATCACAGCCACTGTGCCACTGTGCACTCATTCAGGAATGACAGCACAGGTAGTGGGAGTTGTTTTGCCTCACTTTTATCATCAAAGTTAAACTGGTCATGCAGGCTTCCACTGTAATAAAGGAAAGAAGCACAGTTCATGCTCTGGAGGAGATTTATTTCCTTTTGATCATGTGATGTTTCTGCAGTTAAATCATTAAACTATCCTGCGCAGTGCCAGGTCTCTGATCCTTAGGTGATCCTTCAAATTGTTGTGTTTTGGATACACTTATTTTCCTCTGAGACAACCCCCTTGTTAGTTTTGAGACCAGTTTACCAGAAGGGCTAATACCAGAGAAGGTAAGGGTGTCACCACACCACATTTGGCTTCCCATGTCATATATGGTCCAGCAGGAGAGTTACCAGAAGCACTAGCGTGGCCATGCCTTGTTCCAAGACATGCAACACAGCCTTCATGGCAGTTAAATGCTGATCTAGTGAGCTGCAGCACAGACTGGTGTCACAATTCTGAATAAACACTTTGATTGCCACCTGGCACCTTGATGCGTGGACAAAGTACTTGAAGTATGGATGTGGCTAGGATGTATACAGACTGGGGTGGTTGTGTAGTTACTTTTGGACAAGAAACTCATCCATGGGGTGGGTGTCTTTAACGGGTAGAAACTGTCTCTGTTGGCCAGGGAAGTCCTTACCTGCTGAGCAAAACTAGATGGTTTTTGGAAAACTGACAGATGGAGTGGATCTCACCTGGTGGGACCCAGCAGGTAAGTGCCAAAGTTGGATGTAAAATCCATAGGACGCATCACTTCCCCAGTGCCCAAACAACCTTGCTTTGTTTTGTGCTTCCCTCATTCTTGTGTGGTTCGTGAAATGCTGGGGTTAAATGCTGATGTCCTTGTGCTCCACAATGGGTCAAGGTGGGCACCATGGCTATGTGAGGATTTGAAACCTGCTATGCCTGCAGAATGAGAAGAAAAACCAGATGCTTCTGGTTATGTTCCTAGATTTTGCAAATTACAGCTAAGGTCCTACTGTGCATCAAAGGCAGCAGGTGCCTGGCACTGCCAGAGTGGTGATGGTGGTGTTAACCAATCCTTTACAAGCCACTAAGCCACACAACATTTGTGAGCACTGCTGCAGTGTGCTTCTTTTGCATTCCAGTTCCTATGGAAACATGCTGTAAGAATGTCTAAAATAAGTACAGTGCTTTGAAACTGTTATTATTTTGATCTTTCCTCCCAAAAATCTCCTGTATCACCTTTCTTGTTGAATGTTTAACACATTAAAAGGTCACTGTCATTATCTGACAGGAGTAGGCTACCTAGCTTACCCAGGTTTCTGCATCATGGGATCTGATGAATCCCAGGACCTGATAGGAAGATCAGTGCTCCCTTGTCCCATCCTCCCCACTCAGTGGGGTGGCAGGTGGTGGGTGTAAGTGTCAAGTGTATGGGTACATGCATGTGAATGCAAAGGAGGCTTGTAGTGAATAAGACAGTGTTTGCTACAACAGGTGAAGGCACAAGTTTATTTCCAACTCTTTTTAGGATTATGGCATAGTGTGGGCTGGGAGGGAGTGCCAGCAAGTCGTGTAGTGCAGCTGCCCATCGAAGTGGAGCCCTTTCAGTGGAAGAGATGATTGTGAGCCAGATGGAAACATCCTGCAAGTCTCCTTTGTCCTATGGGAGGAGGATCAGTGCTGAAGCAGGCCATGGGCTGCAAAGGTCTTGCAAAGGAAATTCAGTTGTCCCAAAAGGATGCTCATGCTGGTAACTGAAAACAGGGATGTGTATTTAAAGTGCTTTTCCCCAGTGTTCCTCTGGCTTCCTTCAGTAATATCTAAGATTGTCAAAATAGCCATGTCTCATTTTCAAAAGACACTTTTGATGCGAGAGCTTTATAAGAGCTAGGTTTAAATCCAATAAAGTGTTTAAAAGCCTTATTAAAACTAGATGCTAATTTTAGCTCATTTTTAGGCTTTAGGTCTCTTGCAGCACTGTGCCCTAAAAACTGGTGTCGGGCACCAGGGAGCTGGAGATACATCTTTGCATTTGCATCTAGAAAAATCATCAGCAATTTTTGGGCAGTGCCAAAACCCATGACACTCTGATGTGCTGAATACATACTTATCTTGATATCTGCACTTCACAAACATCTTCTGATCTGAGGATCTACGTGCCTGCCATTTCTGTATGGCCCTGCTGGGTCCCACCAGAGGAGCTAACAACAAAACTATGTTTGAAATGAAAGGAAGTTGATACTGGAGCAGTATTTTTCATGACTGCACATCCTAGCCAAAATGTATTATAAAGAATTATGGTGTTAGGAATCCAACTGACATTACATTTCAACGCTGAACCACATCTGGCCATTTGAGAAATATGAGCAATCCAAATCACTAGGCCAAATTCTGCCTACAGGTTTACATCTGAGGCAGTAAGTCACTTGTGGTGTATGTGTGCACCCTACTTTATGCTGCTGCATGTGTAGTCCTTACCCAACTTTTTACATCCTTGTGCTAAGTGTAATGGCAACAGCAGATCTGTTTTACTTTGGTTCATCACCAAAGGCCAGTTGAATTAATCAGGTTGGAAAAAGCTTCTAACTTATCTAGTCCAGTCATTAACCCAACACTGACAAGCCTCAAGTAAACTATATCCCTAAGCACTGTGTCTACAGAACTCCTAAATACCTCCAGGTAGGGGCATTCCACTACAGTCCCGGGCAACCCCTTCAATGCCAGGTGACCCATTCGGGGACTTTCTCCCTAATATCCAAACAAATTAAAATGTAAATGCTGGTAAAAATAATACCATTAAGTTGCACTTTGTCTGAAAGGTCCTTCCCTACTTCGATAACAAGCCTTGGCTCTAACACTGAATTGAATACAGGGAGAGATTAGAACTGTGAACTCTTGAGCAGTTGTGGATTATAAAAAGAAGTTGCTCTATTTTAATGTGGAAATGCAAAGCTAAGATTTTGATTGCAAGAGCTCTTCTTGAACTGTTTTGGAGCTGGGCCACTGTAGATGTAACCTTTCTAAGCCAATTGATAAGTTCATGCATATACACAGTACATAGGTCATTCATATTTATTTTGAGTAGCCCAAAACTAAATGCAGTGAGACTTTTAAATATGCTGCCTTTAGACCCTTTAGTTGTAGCGTATTTCTCCCTCCCCCCTCTTCCTTGTTTATTTAAGCATTTTATGCTGGCAAAAAGCCCAACAGGGTATCTATCCCCTGATATGCCCATATAGCTGACAAATGAAGTGCCAAGTAAACGGCTATACTGATGAGAGACTAAGTGGCAGGTGCATATACCTGTGAGGGGCTGGTGCTATCAAGTAGGCAATTATTTATACTTCTACCACATCATTGCAAATTTGTTTAGCAGCAATGGTAATTTTGGAAATGCCTTCCATTTGAGCAGGGCAATATTGCAAGGATTTCAAAGTTATGGTGGCATTTGCCATGAGATAATATGAAATCCTGACCGTAGGCAGGTAATTGTTAAACTCTTTTAAGAGAACATTTACAAGTTATCTTAACAGGCTCTTGAGAAATGTGTGTATTTCAATAAAGGAAAGTTCCAGAACACAGAAGTGATTTTAAAGGAAACATTATTTGCATGTATGCAGTATTATTCATTTTCTCCTGATATTGAAATATTTCAGTCACCTGGTCTTGCCCACCACACCCGATACGTTTTCTTGGCCTCTGTAATGCCAGACATAAGGAGACATTGAATCATGTCGGGGGTTCGAAGGGACCTCTAGAGATCACCTCGTCCAACCCCCCTACCAGACCAGGGTGATGTAGGGCAGGCCAGACAGGACTGCATCCAGGTGGGTTTTGGAAGTCTCCAGAGGAGGAGACTGTTCTAGGTAAGAAAAAAACGATTTTTGTATCAATTTGCTTGCCTTTTTTTTTCCCAAAAAGGAAAAAATAATGTTTTGTTTTAGACCGTGGAGGAGGTGGAAATCCCCCCTACCTCGAGGTGTCTGCCTCCTTTGCCGCTCAGAGAAACGGAACCATTCGCAAGTTAATGGGCCATTAGAGTGAACAAAGGATTAGGCTCCAGAGACTACTCTGTGTCTGGTAGTGGCAGGACGTGGTGGCAGTGTCCCCTAGGGGCTACCGGCGAGCTCTGGCTCTGGCCATACCGGCAGAAAGTGTTATTGCCCCGTCCACGCGCCAAAGCAGGCGGCTGCGGAGAGGAACCGCCAAGCCTGATTCTTCCCTGCGGCGAGTGCGGCAGTTACTGTGATCATCACAAGCCTGGAGACACCAGCACTGGTGAGCTAGCCTTAAAGAGGGGGAGAAAAGCTGAAAGCCCAAGCCCCTGAAGGAGGAGGGAGTCCGCTGTTGGTTGGCTGATGTGATCACCATTGTGTGCTCACCAAGTGGAGGGACCATGCTGCTGCTGCCATCCTGATTTGCAGGACAGCAGGAACACAGCTTGCTGCTGAGAAAAACTCTGGGACTACTACGGAGCCGGGAAAAGGACTTGGTCTTCCAGTTTGACAGAACTGTTTGTGCAAGACAAGCTGAAGATTTGTAATTCTTAAACCTTTGGCAGAGTGTTGGGAATTTGGGGTTTGCTTAGGGGTGGGTCCCCCTTGCTGCTGCTGCTGCATACTACTGTGTATGTCCCGTTCCCTAGGGGACCCGACCTGCAGCCAAGGACCGCTACAGAATGCTCTGCCCATTTCTTTTTTTCAAAATGCGTGTAATGGCACTCTGACAGAGTTTCCGTTTTGTTTGTGTCATCTACTCGGGCCTTTTTCTTCTTGTTGTGCTTAGATGGAGATTCAATAAACACTTGTTTCCAGGAGCTGTTTTCCCTTGCCTGATAAAGTCTGTCTGAGACCCCTCAAGACCTGGTTGCCTTTTCTTTCGGTTTTGGGGATTTTTCCCATAACTCTGGGACAGAGACTCCACCACAGTGTCTCTGGGCAGCCTGTTCCAGTGCGCTGTCACCCTTGTAGTAAAGAAGTTTCTCTACATATTGGCATAGAATCTTCTGTGTTCAGGTTTATACACATTATTCCTTGTCCTATTAGTGTGCATTAGAGAAAAGAGATTGTTCCCTTCCACTTGACACTCACCCCTCAGATATTTGCAGACATTAATAAGATCACTTCTCAGTCTTCTCCAGACTCAATAGCCCTAGTTCTGTCAGTCTTAATAGGGGAGATGCTAAAGTCCCTCAATTGTCCTTGTAGCTCTCTGTCGGGCTTTCTCCAATAGAACTGTCTCTCTTGAATTTGGCAGCCCAAATCTACAGTATTTGTGTGTGGTCTCATCAGAACAAAGTGGAGGGCGAGGAGAATGGTCCTAGACCTGTTGGACACAGTTTTCTTAATGCACACCAGTTTATCCTTTGCCTTCTTGGACACAAGGATACATATCCCATGGATACCTTACTGTTCATTGGGACTCCCAAGTCTTTTCCATGGTGCTGCTTTCCAGCAGAAGGACCCCTAACATGTAGGAATGCTTGGTGTTATTCCTCCCCAGATGCAAGACTCTACACTTGTCCTTATTGAATTTCATGAGGTTTACCTTAGCTCAGCTCTACATCCTGTTTGGATCTCATTGGATGGGAGCACATCCTTCTGGTGTGACAGCCATTACTTTCAGTTTCATGTCATCAGCAAACTTGCTGAGGGTACACTATCCTCTCATCTAGTTTATTGATTAAGATATTTAACAGAACAACCCAGTACTGATCCCTGGATAGCGCTACTGGTCACAGGTCTCCAACTTGACTGTGCTACATATCACAATCTTTGGAAATCTGTTGTTGAGCCAGTTCACAGTCCACCTCATAGACTGGTCATCTATACCACATTTCTGGAAATTTTCTGTGAGGATGTTATGGGAGACATGAGTGGTAATGATAGATGGCTCTACTTTAGATTGAGTCATACTGTCTGTTGGGTTCCCACAGGAATTTGCATTGTTTCGTTGTAACTAATGATCTGTGAGTACAAAGATCAGCTGAATTGGAAGGTAGTCCTGGACTGGGTAGTATTGCATGCTCTGCTGGGGGAAGAGAGAAGTTTATAGTTAGGGAAGTAGAAATACTAGACTTCCTGTCTCAAGGCTCAAATAAGACAAATGTAAACTGACAGATCTGTGGAAATAATCTGAATATACATAAACAGTAGTACAGTGTCTCTCAATACTGGAAAATGATTAATTCCTTGGCAGTGCCAGACTGAGATGCTGGCAAACACCACTAGTCATTAAAGACATCTGTTAAGGGAGCAGCTGCACCTTGATTCCCTCCTGGCAGGAGTGCCCAGGGAGCTTGACTGGCACTGAGTGCTCAGTGACAGGATGACCTGTAATCATGATGAGCTGCCACATGCACCTCTGTCTGCAGTAACTCATTTCATTCTGCATCATACACCCATGCCTGTGTTAGTCAGCTGATGCTGGTAGTCAACAGAGAGAAAAACTGAATTAAGTATAAGCAGAGCGGATGGTACCATGGTATATGGTGGCTGAAGCTGAAGAGAAACAGGCACCACTGCAATACAGGCCCCAGTCTAAATTACATTTGATACCTGGGGCAGTGGGTTGAGTTGCTCTCCACTTCTACAGTTCTGCACATATGATAGACCTGAGCCTGCTATAGAAATAAAACCACTGAATAAAACTTAGCACTTAACTTTAGAGATTGGTCTAATACAGATGTCTTTCGAGGTCCCTTCCAATCCATAATGGTTCTATGATTCTATGTGTGATAAGGAACATGCTGCCGTATTTGCTGTGTGAAGATGTGAGCAGAAATGTACTGTCACGGACTCCTGTTAAGATGATTGGGAAGGAAACAGCAGAAAAGGAAAGGTGAATGGTCCTTTACACTGAGACACTGCCTCTGTAATGTGGGTCTCTGAAGTGATGTTAAGCTGGGTAAGCAGAAGGACAGCAGGTTTGGATGTTGGAATTTATTTTTATTGATCAATATACTTTGCCTAATCAAATACTTAAATGTCTTCCAGGATTAACACTTCTGTATTCAATTCGTCTCTCTCTGATTAGGGTCAGAGTTGGGTATATTATAGTCATTTCCACTGCAAGTTTGATTCTGTGTTTGCTCAGTTAAATTATGGCTTACATTTTGTTGTCTCAAAAAATACTTTTGCTCACACCTAATGCAGGTGCTCCTGTGAATTCTCCCCCTCCGTTTTGAGCCACAAAGAGCATCAATTTGCGTAGCAGCCCCAGGAAAATGATATTTTATCACATAGTTGTGTTTTGAATTTCCAGATTTATTAAAGAGAACCTACATGCTACTCTCTTTTCAACAAACTAAGATTTTATCTTTTAGCTTAGAAGTTTGGGGGCTTAAAAGACAAAGATTTGCTGCCTGTCAAAGCACTAAACTTGAGCATTGGGAGGTGATTGGCACTTTCCTCATTCTGTCTCTTTGGCAATCTGAAACAAAACATTTCAATTCTCCCTCTATTCCACATGACTTTGGAGTTTCCCAAACATTGCTTTATCATGTCTTACTGTAAACTGTTTGAGGTGGTGTGTGTTTGTATACCTTTTACAGTGCTTGCTTGTCTCCCTGAGAGCAACTAAAAGGAGGGCATGTTTTGGGGATGACAAAAAAGTAGATGTGTGTCTCAAGGGCTTAACCATCATAAGTAGCTGAGACAAGAGAGTATTTTTTTCCATCGGGCCTAAAGATGCCTGTCCTGTTTCTAGGAGCAGGAGTGCATTATGCATAATCCCCAGAAATTCAGCAGGAGAAGAATGTAGTTGCCCAGAAAAAAAATGTTTTTGCTGAGCTGTGGTTCTTCATTTTAATATCATTCAGGTTTCTCAGTGATCCTTCAGAAATGATAGATCTAAAAAATACCCATAGGAATGGTAGCCTGAGAAGTAGATGTAGTTTTGGACTTGCACTGTGTGTGCTTTGCTCTCAGTGGTAGGTCCACGACCCCAAGTTGGAACCAGGACTTTTCTTCTGAAAAGCTCTCCTGATCCCTCTTCTCTGCTGGGTGGCCAAGAGCAAAGAGAAAAAAGATTTGAGAACTGCAAGAAGGAAATGGTTACCTCTGTATCTATCCACACTGGAGAAGTTCTGAGGGACCATGGTGACAATTTTTATCATTGTTTGTTTCTCTTTGCCTGTATGAAGTGCACATCAGGATTTTTTTGATTGTGTTATGATTTTTTCAGAGCTTCTTTTGGATGCTTCTGTAAACATTATTACTGCATTCTTGTGTGTGGGGAGAAATACATAGAAACATAGCATCACAGAATCATAGTGGCTGGAAAGGACCTCCAGGATCATCACATCCAGCCCTCATCCCAACATCTGCCTAACCCCTAGACCATGGCCTGAAGTGATTTATGTACTCATTTTTTAAGCACTTTCAGGGACGGTGACTACACCACCTTCCTGGGCAGGCCTGTAGTTTCTCGGATTCTCCCTTCTGCCCTTCTTGTAGATGAGTGTCACACTGGCAAGTTTCCAGTCATCTGAGACCTCCCCCATTAACGAGGACTACTGATGGTATAGGCCAGCTCCTAAGAGTATCTTACTTGAGTCAGATCTCCATAACTTCCTCAAATCCAGTTGATAAAACAAAGCAGAAACTATTCTTAGATCTCCAGAGCACCCATCCACCTCTCTGTTTATGCTTAGACAAGTACTACGTTTACAGATATTTTAACTCTCTAAATTCCTTTGGCCTGTTTCTCTTCCCAAGGTAAGTTACTGTAGGGCAGGTTGAAAGCAGAGGAGAGATTTTTGTGGGTTTTATCACATCTGTATTTGGATCAAACTGTTAGAAGATTTTTCTTGAGATCTGAAAATTGTTGGTTTTTTTTAAAGTTCATGCCTGTGAGAATGTTGTTCACTTTGTAGCTCTTAAATGATGATTAAGCTCCAAGTTCTGACACTTTTTATGAAAAAGAAGTTGTCCTAATTTGTAAAATGAAGAAAATGGTTTAAACCCACTGGCTCTCTCAAAATGCACACTCTGAACGAGTTATTTTTGCTCTGAATTCCAGCTAGAAGAGGATCAGTTCTTCTGCCACTAGGAAATGTACCTTTAAATAGTTCTGCATGCTACTTCATTAATTGATGCATTCTGCACTGTGCTGTGACATTTTCATTTTCAAAGCTGTTTATTACTTCTAATGCTGAATAATTAAAAAGGATTTTAAAAAAGAAGCACAAGCAGAACTTGTAATCGAAGACCACCTCAGAAGCTGTGCATACAAGAAAGCATGCAGACTGTAGGGTAGGTAGGGTCGATTGCAACCATCAACAAAGTGCTATATAAAGGCCATAAGTGCTTGTTTGGTACTTTTAACTACAGCACTAGGTATGGAATTACAGGCTGACATAGCAAGGCAACATCATTAACCTGCTTTCCACTATAAGATAGAGAAAATGTGGGACAGCGTGTTCTCTTACAGTGATTTTTTTTTAGGAACACCATCTACAGAAAAAGCATGAAGTGGTGTGCTGTTATCTTTCTGCTGGGAAGCTAAATAATAGCAAAGGAAAAGGGGGCTAAAAAGCATTGCATTTTGAAGAAGCAAACAGAAAAGTGTGAGTTAGTTGCCAAGAACCATATTTCTGTGTCTTTGGGAGAAGAGTGTTTTACGTTATCTTTTTCACTGGTGTTTCACCTTTTGTAGCAATACAAAAACACGTCAGCGTGTTTTAATCTTTTGCTTTTCTGTATTGTGCCTTATCTTCTCCTCCTAGGCTTCCAGACAAAACAGGATTCAAAAACTTTGTCAGAGGAACAGATCAGATAAATCTGTGCAGGTTTTAATCTATTCAGTACTGAAATAACACTATGTGCAGTGCTGTGGCAAAAACAGGGTGAAATTAAGATGACGCAGCCCTCAGGATTTAATAGCAAGACTGAAACATGATGTGCCATTCCCAGTCCCGTTGTTGAGCTCTACAGCGTGGCATTTGGATGCTATTGTAGCTGTGCTTCAAAATGAGTCTCTGCTTGGTTATGCAAATTATTCTTGTGTCAAGGAACAACTACGTGCTACAAAATTAAAACTGGGAGGAAAAATAACCGCTGTGGGATAATATGCAATAAATCCACTAAGCTGCAGGCTCTGCTGAGGCAACATCTTGCCACTCTATGAGTGAAACATTTAGCTATTGAATCATTACAGTTTTTGCTCAGGAACATCTGACTGCTTGAACTACCATGGGAAGAACAGTAATGTCAGGCAGATATCAGGTTTTCCCAATAGGAACATCCTGCTGGGAAATGGGGTGCACTGGTGTGATGGTCTGAAAAGCTCAGCTGCAGCAGCTCTCTGTAATTGCTATTCCCTTCTGATTTCTCTGCTGAATGCACAAACCTGTTTTTATCAAACAGATCTGAGAACAAAATCCTTGACTTGTTACTGCTGCAATACTCTGCACGTTAAGTTGGGGTTTGTGACTTGTTTGCCTTCACAGTTTCTTGTGATCACTATTAGATACTGAGTCTCTCATCCTGTGTTATGGTGCCAAAGCCTAAGACAGAGCAAATGTTTCTGTTTCAGTTGATGATGTTGAATTTTTCATGATCAACGCAGTTTAGTGCCTCCCCAGGTAGGAGGCTCCAATGCTAATTAGCAAGGAAATGTTTTCTGCCTTCACAGGACACATGTGCTCTCTGCAGTTTGGTTCTGTTAAACAGCTGAGCTGAGTGGGGTTGCTGGTGGCTACTGCTCACTGTACCGAGCAGTCTTCGACTACTATTGTTGCTTGAAGAAAATGCTGCCCAGTTTTACCAACAGAGCTGCAGAAAAAAGTCTTCTTACATGTGGAGGCTGTTGAAGGAGAGGTGTGGTCCTACTTGGAGGCTGGTAAGCATCTTCCAGAGAGGAATGCTGTGTTTGCTTGGTGTGAACAAAGGGCAGGCTGAGTTTATTTATTCAGTGTTATTTAGAGATGAGGAGTTTGGTCCTTATAGTATTAGTTGGCAGTTTGCTATAGACCTACAGCAAATCTCAGACCTCCAATGCGGTATGTAAAGTTTTTGATTTTTTGTTTTTTCTTTTGTGCTGGGTGTATAGTTTAAAACTCTGGCCACTTAAGATTTGTTTTCTATGACCATGTTGGTTTGAAATGAATGGTAAGATTTTACTAACTTGCTTTTGTTGGTGAGGCTTATGTCAAGGCATTTGGATAGCAGGGTGTTTAAAGTCTATGACATGCAGAGCATTGCTGGGCATTGCTTACAGGGGGTTGTTTTGAATGCATCTTTACTTTTTGCATCATTTCCCAAGCTCCTGTTTAGCCTCTCCATTATATTTTTAAACAACAAGGCATGCATAATTATATTCTTCTCTATGATTCTGTATTGTTTGCTTGAAGGATTTTCAGCAGCACCATTTTTTTCATCTCTTACATACAGAATAGAGCATTAATAAATAAATGTAAGTGGGAAATATGGGAAATACATAATTGTGATATTCTGTGTGTCTGTTTGTGCTGAGGAAGATGACTAAAGTATATTAACACAGCAAAACCTTGCCCGTGATAAAGCAGATGGAAATGCTGAATGCTATGCAGATCATAACCTTTACACATTGGACAGAAGTTTCCTGTATAAAATTCCTTTTTCAGAGGAGGAGGTCAGCAAATGGAATGGGTTCTGTCAAGGTCTGGGCACAGACCTTGCTTTCTAGGGTGTGCAGCCAGTTGCTCCCATTTCCATATTTCCCTAGCAAGCGTGAGGATGGGTCCATTGAGACTTCTGGTGGCCTTGGTGCCCATGAAGCAATAGATGTATGTTTTGATTTTCCTGGGGGCTATTAGTATGTTCTGCCCTTTAGGAAAGCAAGGAGGAGATTTTCAGCAATGACCTAGCTGGGATGGATAAGCTCCATGATGATGCTTTGTTGAGGAACAGCATTCAGAGTCTGTTCCTTTGTGTGCTTCATGGCAGACAGACTACAGAGTAGATCCCATGAAAACATTAAGGTGTATTTGCCTTTCCATAGAGAGTCTAAAGTTTTTAGAGCTGCTGTATTTAAGTTAAGGAGATTCTTAGTTTAGACAAAAACTTAACCTTAAGGTTAGTTAGGGATATTGTGGTTTGAACTAACACAGCAAATAAAGCAAATAAAGCCTTTGGGGCTTAATCGAGGCCCAAAAGAACTAGGTGAGCTGACAGGTTGTGTTCCCACTGACCTTATGTGGGAGGTAGGTATATACATGGACAGCCCCATTTCTGAGCACTCAAGATGAAAGGATTAGGAGCACTTGAGGAAATGTTTAGCAGAACTGTCAGTGTTGCATGGTGTGTTTCGGTGCGTACCTGCATTGGTCAAGGCATTGGATCAGTGAATAATGGTGCTAACTCTACTTAGAAAGCACTTGGGTGCCTGTACATGCTTCTACAGGTCTTACAGTTGATTTCCAAGCCAAGTGAATTGCTCTAAAGATGTCTCTTCTGTCTCCCACAAATTTCTAGGGAGATTGGTAATGTCTTGCAGTATTTCACATTCTTTTGCCAGAGGGGAAGATCTGAATAAAGATTTACTTTTTTGCCAAAATAAACCACAAAGCCATTATTAAAAATAATGGAGTGGCTCAATATATTTGACTTTCTGAAGTGCTGCTGATGAGCTACTTTTGTGTGAAGATGGGGAATGTAGCTGAGTAGTGTCAAATCATGGTACTGTGTGTCTACTTGAACAGGACAATGCAAGTTCTAGCTCAAGGGAAACCTGGCTCTACATTAGCTTTTGCTTTCAGATTGTCAGTGAATCTATAGGTTGGATGAGCTCTTGCTCTTCACAATTTTTGACCTAATCCTCAAGAAAAGGCAGCTGAGAGCTCTTTTGTACCAGTTAATGTCTACAAACGGATACTTTCTTCCATAGTCAGTGGTAATTCAAGCAGATCTTGCAGTTTACTGGAAGTCCTGTGGGGTTTGGTGTGACTCCTCTTGTAGCTGGACAGGTACCAAGTTCACAACTTTCACTGGTGACAGAAGCAGACAGTCTAGACTTCATGGTGAAGAAACTGAAAATACAATTCTCAGACACCCAAAGAGAGAGTGGTTTAAAAATATCCAACATTTTTAATATTAAAAATTAATAAAATCTAATTTTTTTAAGCTAGGCTGTGGTATTAGCAACTTTTTTATTGATTGGATGGTGAGTGATATGCTGAAACAACAGGGTTTCAGAGCACCTGGTGATTTTCTCTGCAGCTGTGGAGGCTAGAAACTTATTTAAGTGAAAAAGTCTAAAGTAAAATTCAGCAATTTGTTGCTGCCCCTCAAGGGTGGTTTTGCCAATACTGGTCTTGCTTGTCCTGTTTGAGTTCAGTCACCATTTGTAAGCCACACTTGCCATGGCAAATCAGTAGGATTTGCTGAGCCCCTGGCTCCTCCTTCCAGTCAATAGAGTGCTGAGTTCTTCTGGGTTATACCCACCTTTGCCCTGGTATGGATGCAACAAAAATCATTCATATCTGTGTTAGACCACTTCTCAGTAGTTCGGTATTTTATGTGCTAAAACTGCATAGCAGAGAAGTTGTTCTTGAATGAGCACGTTCTTGAGCTTTTTGTTCTAATCGGGTTCAAATGTTCTAGTCAGAAGATGACAGCAGACTAGCCCCACTGTGTAGATCCTGGCTAGAGCCAGCTACTGAAGCTCTTTGGTTTGTAGGAGTACATTTTATTATTGAGATACCCTGTGAATGCCACATAATGCAGCAGAGCTAAGCAGCCTGTGTGCTAGGGAAACCCTTTTAGCAATAAACCTGAGCTGAATAAATTCCTGTTTCCTGTAGTGGGGGAATATCCATATGTCATTGATGGATTCTGCCAGCTCACATCTTCTGGTTTTAATACTGAGATTTAATTTCCAGTAAGATTTACTAAATCAGAGCCTTTATAGATGGAGAAACACGTGAGTAAACACTGATTAATTGATTGAGCAGAGCTGAGCTCCTTGCCTGAGAGAAGATTGCCAGGGCAGGACCCTGTAATGGATGTCTGGGTGTCAGTATAGAATACTGATGATAATTTCTGATTCAGGTAACTGGAGTGGATGAAATTGTATCTTATAGATTGATTTGCATTCGTTCATGTTTGGGATGCATAAGTAAAAAAGAATTGTGTTTATTGGGAGACAAAACACTGATCTTTACTGTAGTGTTTTGTGTTCAGTTTGAACAGCATTTTACCTGGGATCTCTCAGAGTTCTAGGAAATCACTTTCATAAACACACAAGAATGAGCAGACAGTGAAAAATCACCAACAGAGCCAAGCCCAAATAACCCTCATGTATTATCATCTAGTACCTCATTCAAAGTGGCAAACCATGAGGAATTCAGAATAAATGGCACTTCACAGCTAATATGGACCTGTTAAAGATTTGTGATTTTAGAGAATCCCATTACATTGCATAATGATGAATGGGGATTTCAGTGTTAGCTTGCAATTCCAATTTGTCATTCTGTATATCTCTGTTTTTGAGGTAAGTGGTAAAAAATTGAGGGTCTTTCTATATGTGTGCACATAAAAGCAGTTAGGCTTATTGCCTTTTTAACGCATTTAATATTTCATGCCTCCTGCCAGCCCAGCTGGGAATCTGTGAAAGCACATCTCTGCAAGAGCTGACCAAGAATTTTTTTGTGTAGGGTTTTTTCTTTTTTTCTTCTTTTTTTTTCTCAGAAAATGCTGATTAATCAAACTCAAAACTGTTACATTTAGATGAATTTTTCATTTTATAGAATGTTTAAAAATATTCTGAAGCTAGAATAGGACAGCCCTGAATTCTCTAAATAAAAGTATCTGATTTTCTTTAAAATTTTGTAGTAGAAATATTTTATTTTCCCCAATACTATAGATATTACTATTCATTTCTGACCATTCTAGGGTCACATGAATTTGCTATTTAGCCTGTGGAAAAAAAGATCTGTCCCCAGAATTAGTAATTGTCCATTGGGATTTCAATCAATTTTTCATATAGAAGAGACTGGGACCACTGTGAGGGGTGGCCTCATGAAGCCTGTGACAATTATAATGAGTGTGTGATAATGATAGATGAATATGGAAACATACAGCTGGCAGCTGGTGTTCCATGAAAGATGCAAGGAGACACAGCCAAGGCAAGTTTATTGTCCATGAGTGCACTGTATGGAGTGTACTGTGAGTGTCTGGCTGCTGTGTGTTCCTTCCCTGAATAATTTTTGGACTTGCTCTGTAGTGACAGCTTATTATTTAAATGCATAACCTATTGGCTCTGCATTTCTGTCATTCAGTTTTCTCCAGTGAATAGTGAACTGTTCTTCCCAGCCTTTTTTTCCCATCTTGAAATTGAACAAACAATAGTGTTTCTCAAGGGCTCAAAACCACCTACATACTGTGTATTTTCTGCTTTTCTGTGGTTCGGCCACTGTGATGGGCAGGAGGAGACGCTGTCCTGGGAACATGCTGTGTGGGTCCCTGTCATATAGGTAGAGCACACATAAACCTGGCCTGACAAAGTGGTTGTGACCAGTCTTGTGAGTACAGGCTGGAAAACATGTCCCAGGGTCCAGTTTAATGAAAATGGTTATACGGACTTCATTGGAACCCAAACCTCTTTCTCTTCACAAGCTGATACGGATTGGCTTCCCATGATGTAAGTGCTCCTCAACATGAGTCCTGCAGGCCTACTTTTAAATGTGAAGGATAGTTTGAGACCAGTTGTTTTCCCATTGTATCCTCAGTATTTGTTGGAGACACTCAGCTCTGCCATTTTGTCACCAGTGACTCCTTTCAGATACAACACCTGGTATTGATTTGAACCAATTAACGATTCAATAATGCTGCTTCTTGATGTAGAGCTGGATGCTATCCTGTCTGCTTGACAGCTGGTAGTTTGCAGCCTGGAAAGTTAAAAGGTCTTGTCTCCAGTAAGTGAGATGACAGAGGCTGTTCTACTAAGGTACCTGAGGTTCCAAATTAGGGGCCTGTGACAGTCCAGTGTCTCTGCCAGAAGGGTTCAGGAGACCTGCATGATGGAGAGAGGGAGTGAAGGCACATCTCTGCTTTTGCAACGCTGGTGCCTGTCTGCTGTATCAGAGCAGCTTATTGAAAAAGGATTCCCAAAGAAAACAGAATACACTCTGGACATCAGCCTTCTAGCAACTTTGCATACAGATTCATTTAAATAATTGAAGGTTATGAACTCCTGAAATGAAGCCATGATCTAGTGGAGCAGTCAGTGATCTGATATTGACAAGGCTTGCTACAGCATTTTCTAGATTTCTTAATTTCTTCCTCTGTTTGGATTCCGGATCTCTACATAGGCAATTCTAGAAGCGAAACAGAAATTGTAAGGTGCATAGTAATCTACTGTTAAACTGCTAGATACAGAAAACCTAGAGGCCCTGACATAGCAGCTGCTCTGCCAGAGAGGCCACATCAAGCATTGGTGTGTTGGACCTTTTGGTCAAGTATTTCCTTCCTGTTGCACAAAAACAGGGGAGAGACAGATGAGAGTGGGAGGAAGAACCTGAGGACATGTCTAAAGGCAGTCCGTGTTGCTTGTACTGTGTGGGACAACCCTGGGAAGACCTGGGAGCTCTGCATTCTCATCATAGTCATGTAAAAGCTGGGTCATACAGCAAGGTGGTCATGAGGGCAACTGAAACATCACCATTTGACTTGCTTTTGCTCCATCGTGATGGTTCAGGATCTCTTTAAATACTGTTTTCTTCTGCTCAATTTCTGTATCAAAAAAGTATTGGAAATGTCTTGTCTTTTCTTCTTTCATGGAATCTCTCAGAGGACTTAGATGTCAGTAGTTAGAGGTTTTTTCCTCCCTTAATTCAAAGCCTGGAATGTTTTGATCCTTAATAAGCATGTATTTTCTTTCAACTACTTACACGGTATCCATACAAATTAGATGTTAACATTCTGGAAAAACAATTTTGACCATTTGATCAAAATTTTTTCTGTTCCTCAGGTAGAGATCATGGCTATGGTAGCCATAGCTCTCCTTGTTCCACACTTATCTTTCAAGTAAATAAGTAAAAAAAAGGGTTTTTTTTTCAAGTAAATTATACAGACAAGGGCTAATTTCAGGAAAAAATGGCAATTATTCTCTGAAGCCCTTTCTGCATAATATAAAGTAGCAAAGAGACCTAAGTACTAGATTTCACCTAGACTCCATGTGCTTTGATTGACCAGGCATGTTCTCTGCAGCTTTGGCATTCAGGACACCTCAAATGCTCACAGCTGTTCTTAAACAGCCTTCGTTTCCAAAAAGCTGTTTCTACCACAGCTCTCAGGAGTAGCCACACGTGTTGAGGGATATATGTGCCTGTACGTCCATCCTGGGTCGCTGTGGGGAGACCTCATTTCATCCCGTAATCATCAGTTCAGATTATGTGAGTATGAGCATCAGTCAAATCAAATGCCCATTCTCTCTGTCTGCCTTCAAGGCCTGTAAGCTCTGGCCAGGAAGGGCATGTTGCCATCTCTGTCTCAGATATGTCCCTTCCTTTTCCATCGCAGTCCTTTCACCTCAGAGCAGCAGTGCTCTATGCTGCTATAGCAGGCTTTTCAGGCAAGGCCTTAGCTATCCGTAAGTTTATTAGTGTCACCCCAGCTCTTTGAGCTAGGAAGGATCCTACCACTGATTGCTTCTTCTGAACTACTCTTTCATGTGTCTTAATACTAAATGATATTTTCAAAAGTACTTCTCACTTAGAGTAAGTTTTGCTATATTAGTTGGTATTGTTTGTGCTCTTGGATGTCTCTTCTGTATCAGGTGGTGTAGTACCATTAGTAAAGTTTGCAAACAGAATCTGCTGTCTAACTGGACAGTAATGGAAGTGCTGTAATGAGTCTGAAATAGGTGGCAACCAGGGAATCATCAATGGTATTTGAGTTAAAGATCCTGCAACCTCATCTGGGAAGTATCTTTGCAGGGGAATGGACTAAGTGCACATTCAGTGAAATTGGCTTGGATTTGAGGTAAGTGTATAGGTGGTAAGATTCAAATGTATTCACATCAGTCATTCAGAATGTAATCGCTTCCAAGATTGCATCTTCCATATCCTGCTTAGTACTGCATTTAGCAAGCAAACAGAGGGAACAGTTAGCCTGAAGTGATGCCCATGTTTTCTTGAAGAATCAGACCACTCATATTGCCCATACGGTTTTTTTTTTTTGCATGATCCCTCGCTTGCAGAGCCAGTCAGACAGCTATTATTCTCTGGAAAAGGCAGGAGCTAAAATGTGCTGGGGATTTATGCCATTCTGGCTCTTTTTTTGTCTGACTGACTACTATCTAGGTTAATACATTAAACATTCTCACATCTATTAAAAAGGTTATAGGAGGCAACAACTATAGATAAGATTGCAAAATAGTTTTCATTACAGAGTTTCCTGTATTTAGATGGCCAGAACTTTGTGAAACATTTGCCTTTCTGGGCAAGATAAGCCAAACATGGCTTATGTCCAAAGATGACAACTTGATTTTAGAAGTTTTACAGATCTGCTTAACAGTATATTTGAGGGAAAGTGGAAAAGGAAATACCTGTGTTAAAAATAATTTTAAATGCTTCCTTGGAAAAGTGATGATTGTATGAAACTTTAAACCTTACGGACTGACCGTACTCATATGTGTGCTTCAGATTTTGGGGATGTTGTGTTAATGATAATTTGGAAACCGGCTGTACACAGTTTGTACCGGTGTACCGGTTTGTACACAGCACAAACCCCGCGAGTCCTGCTGCCAGTGTCCATGTGAATTGAGTATACAGACAAGGTCAGTCAGTTTTATAGTCGGCCACCTGATCCAGTGCACTGCTCGGAATGGTCTCAGAAAGCTTTCCAAGTGTCTCAGGGAATGCAAGGTCATGGCAAAAGAGACCTCTTTGTAGCAGCATGAGCCATTCTGTCCCCTCTTGGCTGGAGGGAATCAACGTCCTCAAAGTAAATAAACTCAGCTACATAGAGGGAGTTCAGAGAAGCTTTTGAAGACTGAAGCCCCATCATCTCTGGGGATGTCAGAGGCCCAGATACTTTAGGCATGCTCTGTGTCCCATCCTCCCCCAGCCTGCTAACACTGCAGACGCTTGCACAGATCCATGTAACTCCACTGCTGGGAAACTATTAAAGTTGCATAGTGGAGCACTCAAAGCCAAATATGTGTTAAGATTAAGGTTAAAGACACAGTTTTACTCTCTCCATGACCATCCCCTCCCACATGTTTCTGTTACTTTGCAGTTGCCTCACTGCAGTGCTTTCTTTTTTTGGAGAGAGGTAGAATTAGGATGGAGAAATTGAGTACCCGGGGAAGTGAAGATGCTGCTCATGCAAGCATCTACTATGCAAGAAGCTGTGCTGTCCCCAGGGACTACCCTCGATATGGATATGGGGTGGTGCCATCACCTATTGAGTAGCATGGTGAGGAGCTGAGCATTCCCAGTTAATCTTCAGGAGGGATAAGCAGATGGAGATGCTCTACTCCCCCAGTGACAGCAAGAGCAGCCAGTGTGAGAGCAGAGCCTGACTGGCTGTTGCTGTTGTAGAAACAGAGGCTGAGACAAGGTGTGTGTGGGCAGTCAAAGGCTGGCAGTGTTACCAGAAACAAAACCAAAGGAGATGTGTAGCATCAGGGCCCAGACCAAAATCATTTGTTGATGACAACCACAGAATCAATAAAGTTGGAAGAGACCTCAAGAGATTGTCTAGTCCGACACCCCCACCAAAGCAGCACTGCCTGGAGCACATTACACAGGACTGCATCCAGACAGGTTGCATCCAGAGAAGGAAGATCCACAACCTCTCTGGGCAGCCTGTTCCAGGGCTCTGTTACTTCCACTGTGAAAGCTTTTCCTTATGTTTAGATGGTACCTCCCATGTTCCAGCTTGTGCCCACTGCCCCTTGTTCTGTCACTGGGTGCCAGTGTAAACAGGCTGGCAACATCTTTCCTACAGCCACTCTTCAGATATGTATAGCATAAGTGCTTTGCTAGAGAAAGTTACTGAAAATTAACTAGTTTGTGGGTTGGGCGTGCCCTGATCTAAAACGTTTATTCTGTGAAAATCTGAGGACAAGAGGCTGTGATGCAGGGTGGGATGGGTAATGTGTGGTTGGCCTGCATGTCTCTTCCTGATCATATGCAGCCTTGTCACCTATGCCCTGTTCCTGGAGGTGATCTGTGTGCCTGTGCCAAGAGACATATCTGTGCACACCATGATATATTCTGCAGACTACAAAGATTACTTTGCATACATCTCAGAAGATGGAGTGGAGGAGTAGCTGTTGGACTCAGCATATTAGTGGCTGCTGGAAGAGAAAATTGTTTGGCTTGCCTTTTTCTCAGAAATATATAAGGGTTTAAATTGGAAGTTGTCTAAAGATCATCTAGTACCACCCCATCTGCCATGGGCAAAGACAATTCTCACTAGACCAGGTTGCTTAGAGCCCCATCCAACCTGGACTTGATCATTTCCAGGGCAGGGACAGCCACAACTGGTCTGGCAACCTGTCCCAGCATCTCACCACCCTCATAGTGAGGAATTTCTTTCTAAGATACAAGCTAAATCTACCCTCTTCCAGTTTGAAAGTGTTCTCCTTTGTCCTATCACCACCATGTGGATGGAAACATTCAAAGAGCTCAGTGCATACTTTCCCCAGCTGGCCTGGAGGTTGGGTGTTAATTGCTTCCTTCAGGGATGTGTTTTCCTGCCATGTGCTTACCTGGGGCACTTGGTTCTTGTGACACCTGTGAGAAGGCTATGCTTTTCCTTAGCTGCTGTGGCAGATGTGCTGATACGTCCCCACCACAGCAAGTCCTGCAGCTCTTATTAGTAGGGCACCACACTAATAAGAAATAAGCAAATAACGAGCTGCTATGTCTCTCAGGAGAATTGCAAAGCAGCTTATGAACAGTTAACCTGAAGATCTCTGCATCACACTTGCTGTGTTTTAAACCAGTCTTCTGTCTCTTCTGACACATGGTGTGCTGGTTCACCAGCCTTCCTTCTCCCAACCATTTATCATTAGGCAGCAAGCTGCAGGGAGCCATGGTGAGATCCAAAGACTTGCCCCAGTAAGAGCAGCTACAGTGATGCAGGTCATGTCACAGAATCACAGAATTATTGAACTGAGGGGCCCAGAACTGCCCTGCAGTACACGAGGTGAGGCTTCGCCAGTGCTGAACACAGGGGAAGAATTATGTCCCTAGTCCTGCTGGCCATGCTATTCCTGATACAAGCCAGGATGCCATTTGCCTTTCATGCCACTTGGTTTCATATTCAGCCAGTTGTCAAATGGTACTCCCAGATCCCTCTCTACAAGGTTGCTCTCCAGCCACTCATCCTCCAGTCTGTGGCTGCAAAGTGCAGGACCCTACACTTGGCTTTGTTAAACCTTATCTTGTTGGCCTCTACCCATTGATTCCCCCCCGTCCAGATCTCTCTGTAGCATCCTCCTCCCCTAACTTGGTGTCATCTGCAAATTTACTAAGGGGAGATTTGATCCCCCTCTTCTAGGTCATCAGTAAAGATGTTGAATAGAACTGGGCCCAGCACTGATCCTTGAGGAACACCACTGCTCACTGGGCATCACCTGGATTTACAACCATTTACCCCATTTACGCCATTGACAACCACTCTCTGTGCCCAGTTATCCAGCCAGTTTTTACCCCAGTGAAGGGTGCACCCATCCAAGCCATGGGCTGCCAGCTTTTCCAGGCAGATGCTGTAGGAGACTGTGTTGAAGGCTTTGCTGAAGTCTAGGTAGCTTTATTTCTCCTCTTTACACAGTGTCCATGCTGCCTTGCTGAGACAAATAAGAGAAATTTGCTGTGGTGAAGCACCTGGGTACAGGGAGCTGCTAGTATTAATGAGTCTTCTTAAGCAATGCTTGCTTTTTGCACTGATGCCAACAACTATTTTGTTAAAAACTCTAGAAAGTTAAGCTCTGCTAAGATCTTTTCAGAAACTATTTCATATCACACATATCTCGTGTCTGTAAGGGATACTCCAGTAGAACTTCTGTGTCAGACAGACGCTGCATTTCCTTTACCTAGAGGAGGAGGCACTGCTTGCTTTCAGTGCTGCCAGTTCGCTTGAAGCAATCCACCAGGCTGCAGGAAAAGGTTTGGTGAAATGCTACATGTGCTTCCTCCAAATACTTGGTGTAAAGCTGAAGCATCTGTAAGTGTCTGTAGGCAAAGCTAGTTTCAGTCTCTGGATAAAGAATCCACAGGGTGGCAAAAATGGATGCTTTGTGTCTTTCTTTGAAGGATTTATATCTTTATTTTAAAAATAATATAAAAAACCAAAGAAGGTATATGAAGGAAGCACAGAAATAAAGGAAAAATACAGTGACAGGCATTGCACACCTGTAAGAAAGCTTAGGAGATGACTTGATGTCATATACATCATATGGTCATAAAAGGATAGTGACAGTCAAAGTCTAGTGAGGAAAGAATTGTCAAGGACTAAAAGCTGAAACCTCATACCAATGGAATTTCAGCTGGATGAGCCACTTCTATGGCTCAGCAAAAAGGCTAATGAGTGAAACTTAGTAACTCAATATGTAGAGAGGTCAGACCAGACTTAAATCTCTGAGCTTAAGTTCTGTGAACACAAGAACTAATGCACCTTCTGCAGTTTTATCAAGGAAAAACTATGTACTGACTAGCAGACAGGGTTTCTTAATTCTGAACCAATTTTAAAGCGTTTTCTACAATTTAGTTCCAGAGTGTTAGGAGTGCCTTTTTTTTGTTGTTTGTTTCCTATAGTCATTCTGAGATCAATTATCTCTGGATTATTTCTGTGGGCAATTTGGCAAGTATGCACAATTACAAATAGGTTTAAGAAAATCTTTGGAAAATAATATGCATAAAGAATCCACTAAAAACCTAATGTTTCTGAACTGAACAGTATTTTTATCCTTTGGGAAATAAATTATTTTGCTTTCAAACTGGGATAAATTAAGAGTAGTTAAATTGAAGTTAACAGAGTGGCATTTGTGAGATTGGATGTAAGCAAGTTTATATGGCAGTCCACTAACAAGGAACCTTGTAAAATGCGCTCCTTGTGGGCTTTCTGGTTTCTGCTGTTTGTTAAGACTGCTTAAATTATTCATGGTGTATAAATTATCTGATAAAGTTGACTCTGTTTTCTCCCAGAGAAAAATGTACAGGCTGCCTTTGAATGCTGGAAAATAAGTCTTTTCAGCTGCTGGGTGTTTGTGGACTTCACTTTGACTATCTGCATTTTGCTACCTGTGTGCCACTAGCCAGTGAGTCATGTGCTATTGTCCAGGCTTGGCTGTGGTACTGACATCTTTGAAGTAATATGAATAGTCATAAGTAGCAAATGGAAGCTCCTTCAGGGACTGATGGGAAGTAGGGTCCTCTGTGTTGATGCATACAAGACCTGTATGGTAACCTCTATCTCTGCACCTGCAGGCATATAGATCCTGGAATGAACCAGTCTCTTGCCTGTCCTCTCTCCCCTCTACCCCCTGCAAAGCTAACATCCTGTTTGGAGCACTTACCCTGAATTACCCAGCATGTGGAGTTAGTCATGCTGGAGCACAAGCCTTGCTGTCTGTCCTCTTCCCAGTGACCTGCCCATCCTCAGCACCTGAGCTTGTGCATGAGGGTTCCCACCGCGGGACAGAAATCTCCTTGTGAGTGGCCCTTTCCTTGTGTGCATAAATGAATATGTATGGATATATTCCTGTGCACATACACATATTCATAAGGAGCAGTCAGTAACCAAACTGGGCGGGGTGGGGGTAAGACTTTTTCTGCATGGCTTTCCTCTTCATACATTTTCCTCCTGTGTGAGGCAGAGAAAAAAGTGTGGGAAGGGCATGCGGTCATCTGTATGTACTTAGGGAATTAGCATTGCCTGGTGTATTTCAAGTAGTGTATTGATAAAAATGTGGGTTTAATTGTTCGGAGTGGTTACACTGGAGCACTGTTTGTTGTTCGTGCTTCCCTTGCATTAATCTCTGTTAAGCAGTTCTTAGAATAGGCTCAGATTTGGAGCATCTGAGTTAGTTACTGTTAACACTCCAGATATTTAGCCCTATTTGAGGGAGGAAAAAACCAGAAACTTTTGGGAGCAGAGATAGCTTGTAAAGATAGTAGCATTGAGAAGTTTGTTAGTTGGTCTGTAATAATTAAGCTTATTTCCATAGCAACATTATCAGTTTGGCTCCAGAATTTTGAGATTTCTATGTGCCCACTAATTAGAATTAATATGGTAATTGCAGCAGAGATACCACATTTGTATTTGGTGAGAGTTTTAACTAAGCACACTGGTTGGAGACTGAAAAAACGTTCCATTTTCCTTGATTTCTCTTTCTTAGATCATTTCACAACTGCTTAACTCGCTGAAATTAAATTGCTGCAGACTGCTTTCTCAGTGCATAAAACTGGTTTAACCTTTTGGGAGAACAGATGTGCACAGATGCGCGCGCGCACACACACACACACACACACACACACACACACACACACACACACACACACACACAATTCACTTGTAATACAGCTCCAAGCACTCCTGTCTGTGCAATCCTTGTTAAAACGCAAAGGCAGAACCAAAGCACAGCAATTCAGAATACCCATGTACCATGTAGTCCTCATATAAATTGCTCCAATTTAATACAGTGGTTGCCTCTTTCCCTAGCAAAGGATTTGCATGAGCCCAAGAAGGGAGACTGTTCCTCTTCCTCACAGGCCTTTCCAGCTAGGATGTATAAGGAAGGAAGTGTCTCATCCCATTTTGGTCTCACTCCTAACCTGCGCTCCTTGGCTTCCCCGGTACTTCCCCTTGACCTCCCCAGAGGCCAACCTGCCCTTTGTAGAAACCATTTTTCTGAGCTTCCCCACAAATAAACTGTGAGATGCACAGCAAATAGAGTTTTGGCAATGGAAAGAAGCATGTCTGTGAGCCCTGCTGAAGTCACCAAGTGCTGGCATGTAGCACCCTGGGGTTGGGGAGGAAGGATGCTTGCCCCTTGTCTCCCCAGTAACACTTCTGTAGGGACTGCGATCTTTTCCAGGGCAAACCAACAGACTTATTTTAATAATAAAGCAGAAATACCGTGAGAAAGTGTGCTGACAGACTGCCACGTTTCCTCTGAATTCTGTGCGATGGCTCTGGTTTATATCCTCTAGCCCTATGTGACCAGACTCTGCCTATTTCTTGTAACTAGCCTTGCAGTATATACTATTTCATAAACACATACATGTTTGCATTCCAAATTAAAACATTATGTTTTCTCCTCACTGATGCTGCCTGTGAAAGTATCAGTGTTGCAAAAAACCAAGTAGTTTCATTAGAGGACTAGGTTTTATGTGGATTTGTGTCCTCCATTCCCTCATCCTCCTCAGGATTGTTCCTCCACATTGTTCTTTAGTTGGGTTCCTAACTTGGTGGGAAATCATCAGCCCAGGGTGCAGTTGATTTGAGTGAAGTATGAAAGGACAGCCTGTGGGCTGCTACCTCCCAGGATGACAGTGTTTAGACTGGCCATTAGGAAACATTTTTTTGCTGAAAGAGTAGTCAGGCATCGGAACAGGGTGCTCAGGGAGGTGGTTGAGTCACCATCCTTGGATGTGTTTAAGGGTCATTTAGATGTGGTGCTTAAAGATATGGTCTAGTAGTGAACTTGGTAGACTAGGGTTAATGGTTGGCCTTGATATTAAGGTCTTTTCCAACTCAAATGATTTTATGAAAATACTCCTCTTCTGTACCTAGTCTCTAATTTCCTCAAAACTTGTCAGGACTTCCATCTCTGAGACACCTATCATCCCTATCTCCAAGTGTTAAATCTGCTTAAAACTGGCTGACAGATTAAATGATCATTAAAGAAGCATTGTGAACACATGAGCCTCATTTTCCTTGTAAGTCTGGCTAAAAACCAAGTCTGCAGCATTTTGACAATAAATCTCCATGTCTATGCAGACCCATGAGATCACCTACCTACTGGGTCCACACAATTTGAGCTTTTCTTATAAAGATATCCTCCCCTCCCATTCAATTAGTTCATTCAATTCACTCTTTAAAATAAGGCTAATGTTGAAAATACAACACTTCTTAGTGACACAGCAGGTTTAGCATATGCAACAGATACATAGTGGAAAATTGCATCACAAGACTTGTTACTGTTGCTAATGAGCTCTAAAGGTAAGAGAACAGTTAATGTATTCATAACAGACTTATACTCAAAGATTTGTAAATAATTTATGGCTTACTGTGGGTGGGAAGCCAAGTACATAAAGCTTGTACCCAAATAGAAAATAATTTTCAAGCAGCAAAAAAGTCTTTGTATTTTGCAGATGCAGCAATTCAGCTGTAATCCTCCTGGCAGGGTTAAAAAAAAAAAAAAAAGAGTACGTTTACTGTAGAATACATGGCGACTTACAGTTTAGTCTTCATAGCCTCCTGGGGTACTATCACAATTTGGCATCAATTTCCCCCTAAGGAAAAGGAAACTTTGCAGTATGACTGGTACATTGCTAACTTTTGTTTATCTGCAAAAATGCTATTGTAAATCTAGCAGGGAGGCAGTGGAGAAACACTGTTGGCACAATCCCCCATCAGCAATGAATTTGTGTCTTAAATAGGCAGACAGCAAGTATTCTTAGGAAATTCTAGTGAAATAAGCAGACATACTTTGCATGGGAATCATGGTGGCCTCTGGGACTTTAGAGTATTGATGGATTTAAATCATAGAATCATAGAAGCATTAGGGATTGGAAGGGACCTTGAAAGATCATCTAGTCCAATCCCCCTGCCACAGTAGCATCACCTAGACCAAGTTGCACAGGAACAGATCCAGGCGGTTTTTGAATGTGGAGAGACTCCACAGCTACCTGGGCAGCCTGTTCCAATGCTCCGTTACCCTCACTGTGAAGAAGTTCCCGCTGATTTTTATATGGAACCTCCTATGTTCCAGCTTGCACCCATTGCCTCTTGTCCTGACACCAGATGACCTTGAGAAGAGCCTGGCTCCATCCTCCTGACACCCGCCCCTCACATATTTATATGTGTTAATGAGGTCACCCTTCAGCCTCCTCTTCTCCAAGTTCAAGAGAGCCCCCAGCTCCTTCAGCCTTTCCTCATAAGGGAGGTGTTCTACTTCCTTCATGATCTTTGTTGCTCTAAGCTGGTCAGAGCAGCTGTGTCCTTCTTGAACTGAGGGACCCAGAACTGAACACAATACTCCAGCTGCAGTCTCACTAGTGCAGAGTAGAAGGGGAGAAGAACTCTCGATCTGCTAACCACCCCTTTTCTGATCCTCCACAGGATGCTGTTGGCCCTTTGGCCACAAGAGCACATTGCTGGCTCATAGTCATCCTGCTCTCCACTAGGACCCCCAGGTCCTTTTCTCCTACACTGCTCTCCAACAGGTCAGTCCCCAACCTCCACTGGTCCCTGGGGTTGTTCTTGCCCAGCTGCAAGACTCTACACTGATCCTTGTTGTACCTCATTCCATTTCTCTTTGCTCAGCTCTGTAGTCTGTCCAGGTCTCACTGAATGGTGAGGTTGAACTACTGTTTGATTATGGAAAAGTCTGTACAAATTCTTTTTTGTAAGGTTGCAATTAAAGAGCATGATGACTGTTCACCAATAGGCAATGGCAAAGGGGAGATCTTATAAGCTGAATCTACTGTCTTTGTCACCCGTTGAGCTGTTTTTATAAAGGTAAAATAAAGTTCTGAGGAATGCACTGCTCTAACTGAGACCTATTGCCAAGTCTGGGTAGTGACCACTGCCTTTCTAGTTACAATGAAGGAGCATTGCTTATGCTCTACAAGAATGAAAGAACTGGATTCTTCATCTTTTTTGTTTGGGTCAAACTGGGCAATTTTAGCTCTGAGAAGGGAGTTGAACAGATAGAAAGGTCATGTCAGAGATAGGCAAAAAGTGTGGCTTGCATTTTCTGTCATTAAAAAGCTCGTGAGAAGGCACAGCAACTCCTTGGCCAATTTAACCAAACTGTCTTCACATGTACCTCTCCTGCATGCTGGGAGTCATGCTTTTGAAGGAGACAGAGGGTTTTAAGCATGTTACTAATAGCCAAGCTATGATCTTTTTCTTTAAAATGCATGTTGGGCTTTTGTATGCATATTTTAGACACCTAACTTGATGAATATTGCATTTACATGCAGTTCCTGTTAAACTGCAGAATGTTTTTCAAGCTTTACTTGCTGAAGTTTTCTCCTTGCTTTCATTATTGTTCTCAGTTTTAGTAGTGATAGAGACACGTTTTATTTTTTTTATTCCTTTGAGTTTTATATTATAGTTCTTTGGGTTTTGAGGACACTGGTTGAGTTGGAAGTACATTTTCATATGATGTGATTGAATGTCCCTTGGCGCCAGGAAAGAGGCCAGTGGAGAAGACAATGAGATTACTTTCCACTGACCTCGTGTTTTGGTAAGGCCATTATTTATGGGCTATGGTAGAATAAGGAAGTGAATCCTATGGAATATTTTGGTCCTCTCTTCAGCAAAAATCCTGAGATCCAAGCATAATTGCCAACCCTTGATTAAAAAAGATTTTATGAACCAATTTATCAGCATTTCCTGATTAACGGTAAACAAGTAATTGCTCTTTTAAAAACCTTGCCTTCCTAAGAGACTGTAGCCAAAGGTCCCTTGCTGCTGTGCCCCTAGCAGCAGCTGTAAATAACTTGCTGAAGTGAAAGAATAGCTGAGAAAAATATTTATACTGTTAGCTATTACAAAAGAAGTGGATCAAAATGTGTTATTTTACCCATGGAACAGAATTTTTTCCCTTGATTATCTAACTGTGATAACTGTGTATTAGGATTGACATTTAGGTACAAACTGGTAGCAATCTGGTCTGCTGCATACAGATGAGGAGGCCCTAGCACACAGGCTTGTGTTCAGCTTCTCTTCTTGTGATGCTCATAACTCATGCATAAAAAAGAGAATTGTATAAGGGGTTTTAAATGTTGGGGGATGTATTGCTAGGAGTACTGAGAACTGGAAAGAAAAGAAATGACCTATCCCATTTTCATATGTTTCATTTTGTCTGGTAAAGGGATTTGTAAGGCCTTCTGCTGCAAAAAACAGGACAAGTGGAGTAGCATTTATGACTTAATGAATAAACCAAAGTAAAAACTAGGAAAATGAAGAGAAAGGTGTGTGTAGTGTCTATTTTAGCCTACCCTTTAAACTCTGTTCCTTTCAACTTTATGTGTAGGAAATCATAATCTCTAATGCAAAATCAAAGGTGGTCTCCCCAGGAAGTCTTCCTATTGGCGGGTGGAGAATGTGGGGATTCCTTTTGCTAAATATGTTTAGGAGACATTTTTCCACTTCTCTCTGAATTGTGACCGAGTGCACTGGGTGAAGTGTTGGGGGTAGTAATTGTATCCGGTTTGAAACTGAGAATCATAGTATCATTATGACTGGAAAGGATCATCAAGTCCAGCCCAGCTAGGAACTACTGGGAATTACAAAAGAAATTGTGAAATTAATTTTTTTCACAGAATGTTAGAGATTGGATGGGACCTTGAAAATAGTCCAATACCCCCGCCAGAGAAAGATCACCTAGTTCAAGTCTCACAGAAACATGTCCAGGTGGGTTTTAAACGTCTCCAGAGAAGGAGACTCCACAACGTCCCTGGACAGCCCATTCCAGTGCTCTGTGAAGAGGTTTCTTCTCCTGTTGACATGTAACCTTTATGTGGAACCTGCTGTGTTCCAGCTTACACCCATTGCTCCTTATCCTATCATGGAAGCCACTGTGAAAAGCTTGGCTCCATCCTCCTGACACACCCATGCTTTACATATTTATAAACATTAATAAGGTCATCCCTCAGTCGTCTTTTTTTCCAAGCTAGAGACCCAGCTGCCTCATCCTTTCCTCATCAGGGAGAATTTTTTGTGATTTCAGGTAGAGTAGTGACTATCACTACCTTCTGGTGCCAAGAACAGGATGGGGAACCCTTGGATCAGAGATTCAAAGTGAAGGGCAGGTGATGTTAGGGAGGTTGTCACCCAGACAGACATAAGCTGGCCAGGAGGCCCCAAAACTGAGAGCAACTTAGACTGGTAACCACGGGTGCATATGAAAACTTCGCTTTCACTTTTATTTTTCCTTAAACTCTTTGACAAATCCTTTAATTTGGAAAGGCTGTCCTGTATTGCTGCAAAGGACTGTGTCATTTATCAGGACCAAGTCTGCTCACAATAACCAATGACACAGCAGGCAGAAGGGTTTGCAAGTGTCTACTTTCTTAGAAGAGATTGGAAGCATCAACACTGTCTGTTGGTTGAATGGCTCTTGCAAACAGAAACTGAAAGAGTGATAACAAAAAACCTTGATAGCTGCTAAAGATAGGGACATGGTCTGATAGGGAACATTTAACCTTCATAGCATGTGGGAAATGTGTTTTGGCTTAAATACTGTCCTTCTGGTCACTTAAATTAAGCACCTGAATTGAGTGAGTTGGTGCTTACTGTTGTTAGCATACCTGATTTAGCTATTTCAGTTTCTAATGTCTCATGTACAACACTGTATTTTTAATCATGTTTCTGACTATTCAGCTGTGCTTTTTTTTTCAGCTGAGATATAATTTTAAATAATTTCTAAAGACAAGTATGTTCACAGAAATTTTTAAAAGTCTGCCTTCTCAGACTTGCATCACAGTATTGTGTGGGTTAACTGTGCGCTCGTATTCCATAATTCACACCTTTTCCAATAAAAATACATGAAGTCATGTTTACAGTGCAGTGCAGAAGATTATTCTGTGAAACTCTATTTAAGAAATTCTGAACTAGAAAGGATAAGGGTTTTTTTTTCCTATAGTGTGCTATTTTGTCCGCTGTTCTTCTTTTCTTAGACAGGTGGGTTTTGTAGGGGCTGAGCTTGGTATAAGAAGAGGTGTGCACAGCGACCCAGAGCAACAAGTTGGCATTGGTAGTCAGTCTTCTGAATTTCAGGTATTTTCAGACTTCAGCCATGTGCTGACAGAGAGGGGAAATGAAAATAGATTAATATTATCAATCTTACCATGAGATTCAGAGAAATCATACTGGATGAATTTGAAGTCTGAGGACTGATCAGTGCTTGGTTTGGATGAGTGGCAGAGTGTTGTGAAGAGCAGTAAAAACCACTGAGCATGTTGTCTAACCTTTCCTTGTAATGGCAGCATCAATCACTCTGTGATTAACATGCTCCCAGGCACTTTCTTCATCCTCTGCCATATCTCTTCCATAAAAGAATGGAATAACAACTGGGCATATCTGAGGAAAAGAAGTCTATCTTCTCTGAAGAAGACTATATGAAAATACATAGAAAAGAATAATTTATCATGTGTCACTTGGAATAAGTGACAGAAAAGCACAGAAAAATATCCTCCTCATCTTGCAGGATCAATAGGTTTAAAAATTAACTAGAAATACATAACTGAGTGAGAGGATCATTTGCCCATTGAATACTTGCAACCAATTTATCCAGTAACTTTGATTTATCAGTGTTTTTTTTTTTCTGGATGGGGAGAGATCAGTCTAATCACATTATGCATTCCTCATTTTCATAGCCAAAATCTCATTCTGCTGGGCTATCAGTCAGACGCTTGTCTTTTCTCACCCACGTCTTGAGTAAGAATAGTTATCTAGGAAGATTCAGGAACAGTATGTGACAAAGTAATCCAAATAATAAAGAGAGAATAAACCTATCTGCTTAGGAAAATAGGGCTTTCTATTTGTTCAGTTTGCAGAACTCCTTGCAGCAGTCACTTTACATTAGTGACTGTATTCTAAATGAGTACATACTGCATAGGAATGAAAGGGGTGGGTTTTCTCTGAAGGTGTTCAAGGCCAGGTTGGATGGGACTCTTGGTACTCTGGTCTGTTGAAGTGCCCCTGCCCATGGTAAGGGTGTTGGAACTAGGCAATTTAAGTCCCTTCCAACCTAAAACCATTCTGTGATTCTATGATTTTACTATAACTTCAGAATATTTTTTAGTAACTGTTCGAACACTTTTTTCTCAGTACTGTCCTAAAAGAGATTATACAGCAATTTCCATGGCTACTAGGATGTCCATATTATGTGCAAATGTCTCATCAACTTAATTCTGAGAAAAATTCTGAAAAAGTGTTATTTCTTTATGCTCTCTCCAGCATACAGCACTTCAGCTCTCAGCTGTCCCAAAGACTGCATCCTTTATGGGTTTGGAATCCCTAACCATTTGAGCTGAAAGTTTCTTTCTCTTTGACTTTATGGCAGGACCTCATCCTGCCATAAGAAATGCTGCATCCACATTTGAAAATATTTCACAGCACTGCATAGTCCCAAAGCTTGTGCTGACTTGCAAGCATCAACTCAGGCAATAAAATGAATGGAAAATCTTTGGTAAGGTAGTTCAAATGTAATCTAGACTGGTGCTTGCTAAAAACTGTTCTGACAATTTATAAATATTCTATAATTCAAATACTCCCTATTAATATGCCATGAGCTGTTATTTTCCCCCATTTTTATATCTCTTCAGGATTCTGACTGAATGAGCAGCTAAGAGTCTTCCTCAAAGAGCATCATCATCAGTATCAGAAAACAAATACTAAATAACACAGGAGGAATGCAAGGTATATCTTGCATACAGCTACCCGATTCGACATCATCTAATAGATACCTCCAGAAATTATGCACACTTGTATGCAATAACCAATTTATGTACAGCTCCATTCTGTGTTCTTGAACTTGCACTTGTGGGTCGGTAATTCATATTTCACAACTAGCTTTCTGTACTCTCTACTCTTTGTCAGATAGACAAACTGGAGAGGGACTTTTTCTAAACAGCTGGTCCAAGCGTTCTTATCCTCCTTTAGTGAGACTGGATTTAGATGTTTCATATTGGTAATTTCAGACATACTAAAAGTGAAACTGGGTGCTTGTTGCAAATTGATTTTTAATCCCATCCCTGATTTCCCACCAGGGAGATCTAATCTTTCTGGAAGTCTATGTGCTGAATGTTAGTGGTGAATAAGGGATTTATGAGAATATTAGGGAAGAGACTTGAGTAAAATGGTGAAAATTCACGTAATTTCATAGTTAGAAAGTCTAGTTTGGGATGTTTGTTCTAATTCTGAAGAAGCTGGGCAACACATTCCATATAAGTTTTGCCTCACCTGTCTTTGGGGACTTCCTTTGGTTGTGAATGTTTTGTGGAGAACAATAGGTCACTTGTAGGGATTTACAATAGACTCATCACCTAAAAGGAAGAAGAAAAATGATTAATTAGATTTATTTTTTTGAAACTTGACTGTAAATGTATGTCCTGCTTTGTGACTGACATTTAATGCAAATTATTAGGAATACTTGTCTATTAATTAGGAGATTAATATAGTAACATATTTATTATGCTTTTGACAATCTATGTTAGGAGCAATGCGAAAAGGGTGGTTATTTCCCAAACTGTATGTGTACTAGAAGTTGGCAAGGTCACTGAGGAATTTCAGAGTTGTCAGTAGGTGTCAGAAGTGTTTGGGTTCTTATGAGAAAGGGTTGTCATTGTTGATAAAATCCTCCTGGTATTCGTGAGAAGGACATGGTAGGTATGAATATCTTCCAGTGTTGGTGATGTGCTAATCCTCTGCATGAGATCTGGTGAAAGAAGGATTGAGCTAGCCGTGTACCCTGGCATTAAAGGTAGACAACATCATCCTGGCTTCTATTATAGGAGCAAAGCCAGTAAATGGAAAGAAAATATTATCTCCTTGTCATGAGCTAGGCCAGCCACAAGGTTAATGACAGATGCTCTCTCTTAGCCCCTCTCATTCCCCAAAAGTGGGAGAGAGACTTCTGATTTGGAAAGAAAATGAAAAAGCTTTAATGGAAATAATGATGATATGAAATATATACAAACCCAGTACCAAACCCCTCTGTTGGCAATTACATCACTGTCACCACTGATGCAGATGCCAGGGAAGTATCAGAATGGACTCAGCAGCAGACAGGAACCTAATGCAGGAGCTAGATTCTAGAACTGGATTCAGGCATGCATAGATTAGGATAGAAGGCAGAACACAATCCCCCTCAGATACTGGTGATTGAAGAGTGAAGAGATCAGAGAGTAGAGGACTGACTCTTGTGGTCCCTCATCTTCACACCCAGTATAATGGATACGGGTTGAATAACCTGTTCATCAGTTTAGGATGACCTATCCTGTTTGCTTCAACCTGCAGGTGCAGCCTCTGAATTATTACACCCCCCAACATGGCACACAAGATTTCTCAGTGACCTTGATCTCCATAGGAACAGGTCTAAGCAAGAGCCTTTCTGCACACCAGCCCTTGGTAGAAGCTGTAAACTTCAAGCATTACCAGTCATAGAAGCACCTGCTGTCTTCAGAAATATGCCATTGATTGCACAACGTGCAGTTGGTTGGAAGAGATAGAGCTGAAAACTAGAATCACTGTACAGAATCAGTTCTAACTCAAAGCAGGTCATTCCTCTACTCAGCACTCATTAGACTGCATCTAGTTATACTTTGTCCAGTTTGGGGCCTACAGCAAAGACAACACATTTCTAATGTTTGAGGGAGTTTATCAGGGATCACCCCTGAGATGGTGGGGACTAGATCATTTTCCCTGTGAGAATAGTGATGGAATTGCATCCATCTTGGAGCATAGATGACTTTGTGGGGGGATCTCACTGCATCCCCCAATACCTACAGGGTCATTGGTGAAACAGAACTGGGCCCTTCAGTGTTCCATGGCAGGTGTACAAGGGATGGTGGGCATACAGTAAAACAAGAGATGTTCAGAAAATATACAAGGAGAACAGAAGACTGTCCCAGGAAGACAAATGAAACTTGTGTGGTCTCTCTTTCCTTTGAGGTTTTTCTGGACAAATCTGGGTCTGTATTGACTCTGGACTGGAGTCTTCCTGAGGTCCTCTTCAGTCAGAAAGGCTTAATAGTTCTGTGACAATGGGCCTTTAAAGGAACCCAAAAGATGCTCAAGGTGGGATTGCTGCAGAAAAAGGAAGTATTTGCTTATGTCTGTATAAAAACAAGATGGTTTTTAAGTCTGCTGCCCTTTTTGGGTTTTTTTGTTTGTTTGTTTGTAAAATTCAAATTCTAGATGAGATTTTGCACATTTAGGAGATTACTGCTTTCCAGTTTTGATAATTATTTTATATACCAATTCTTCCAGTCATTAAACAGCAATTGCAGTACTTTACAAACGGAAGATCTGATTTCTTGTTCGACCTGACTAGTAATGAAGCATTTGACAGTGCCTGGGCTAATTCCCTGCTGTGTAAGCATATGTAGCTTCTCTGAAGTGAATGGCAAGACATGCAATTGAACTACCGGCAAGTTTGGCCTATTTTTAATAAAATACACAAATAGGTTTTGTGCTTGTAAATTATTTAAAAGCTCAGACAAGGACTAGCTGATGAGCAATTACATAAAAATCTTTCCTCTGACATGGCAGAATTTTCCAAGAAATGCCAGATATTGCCAAGAAAACCAAATGAATGTGATCTTCAGAGCTAAAAATGTTGAACTAGAAGGCCATTTTTTAAAGACATACAATATGTTCAGTGATACAGAACCCTAAGTGCTGTTAAAATACAAAAGATACCCATCTCCTCTGAGCCCATTATCTGGACTTTGAGACAGTTGAGGGAAAGCATGATGCATTGTCTTGTCTTAAAAGACCTGTCTTAGGACTGGTTGAATCCCCTGTGGAGGTGGCTTCTGCTCTCTGTTCACTATATGGAGAGACCTATGCTGATGAGCTTGGACTAGACACCTAAATTTCAGATTGATAAAGTCTGAGATAAGGCCTACTACATCTAAGCTACTAGATAAGCTACTACATTTATCTTGAGCGTCTCTTTTTCTCTTTTGTTTTTAATTTCATGCCTCTCCACTCACCCATTTTCTATGTCTGCTGCAGTTTTTCTCTGTGTTCATCATCGCATATGTACATGTTCTTTCCTTTGATTTAACCATCATCTTGATGCTGGAATGGCAAACAGGATGCAACGATATTTCCACTCCACTGTATTTGCTGAAGCATTGATTTTCTTAAAGCATTTAAGTACTGGAAAAAAATCAATAAGGTTATATACAAGACAGAAGCAATAGTGTAAAGACATCTTGCTAACGACCAAAGAAAGAGCTGAGTTAAACTTCATTCACAGAAAGGGAATCCTTTGGTTTCTAGCTGAGGGCAAATAGCAGTGTGATTCTCTGATATCCTGTGTTAACAGACCTGCTCCTCAAAGGTAGTCACAGCCCAAAAAACTGCGTGAAAGAGCAAGCTAGAGAAAACAAGGAAGTGTTGCCTGTAGGCTATTTGCCACAGTATTTTTCAGGCTGTTGTGAATATGCAGGATCAGTCATTCTGTATGAAGAAAAACCCATGACTTTCTGTTTAAATCAGTAGAAATTTGCAGACATTTTCAGTAGAGGACGATTTTTATGTAAGTTCCCTCTCCCTGCAGGAAGGAAAGACATGCTAATATTTAATTTGGTTTGTGTAACAGCCACAGAGTTTCAAATGTTTCATCTGGAAAAATTATATTGACAGAATGTCAAATATTTGACAGTGTTGTTTCTCCAGATGAAATTTCAGCAATTTGGGGTGAATTTCAGGCATGCTTTTCTGTGATGGATGAGCAGCAAAAGAAGACTGTTTAATACAAAGTTTATTTAATGCTCATTTTGGACCTCATCCACTGAAGCTGCTTAACAGGAAATATCTGTTTAACTGTAGGTTGCTGGGGAAGAGAAAGATGATACTTTGGAACTGAAGTGTCAGGGTTTCTTCTTACCTGTTTTTCAAATGTACCAGCCAACAGCAATTAGGAAAGAGCAAAAAGGTTTGCAAAGTGTGTAATGAAACTGCAGCCACCTTTCTGTTTATTATGTAGCTTGAAACAGCTTTTAAAGCAGTCTTTAAGACTTATAAGTCATAGAGAAATGAGTCACCCTGTATTTCATTCCTGCGTGGTTACAGATTGTTAGCTGGAGGAGGAGGGAACCCCATGGAGACTATGGGGGAGATTGCATTATTGATCACAGAATCATAGAATTGTTTAGGTTGGAAAAGATTGTCAAGGCCAGCCATTACCCTAACTCTACCAAGCCCACTGCTAAACCATGCCCTTAAGTTCCATATCGAAATGACTTTTAAACTCGTCCAGCAGTGATGATTCAACCACTTCCCTGGGGAGCCCATTACGATTCCTGATGACCCTTTCATTTAAGAAGTTTTTCCTACCGTTTAACCTCAACTTTACCTGGTGCAACTTGAGGCTATTTCCTCTTATCACTCATTACTTGCGAGAAGAGACCAACACTCACCTCTCTACAACCTCCTTTCAGGTCGTTGTAGGCAGCAATAAGGTCTCTCCTCAGCCTCCTTTTGTTCAGACTGAAACAGATGCACATATAAGCAGTATAGATACTGCATTTTAAATGTTACTTATGCAGAGAAAGACTCAAGTTGCAGGGGTTGTATGTTGGAGACTCAAAGTACTGTGGTAATGAGAGATCCCTGTGAGAGCACCCCTCAGAAGAGGGACATCATCAGCAGAATGATAAACAGCATTTGGAGCAGAGAGGGCAGGGAGAATGCCCTGGTCTCAACAAAAACTCCTTTGAGGTTCACTCCTTATTATTGATACCCTCAAAACTCCAGGTCTGGCAGCATGAGCCCTTCTGCTCTGTGGGCCTTTGGTTGGTGTCTGTAGAAGACTCATTCAGTTTGTGAGCTCAGACTATGGCAGTGTTAATGAAGTGAGCGTGTCTGGAGCACCAAGGTTGACTGGTGTGGAGGTTCCTCATGCCATGAAATTCCATTTTCTCCTCTGGGCCCTGGCTGCCATCACAGCACTGTGGTGAGGCAGAGGAGGCATCCTGGGGCAGGAACATGGCCTGGTCTCCCAGCTGCAGAGTTGAGTGTCTGTGGCCTGGTGGTCCCTCTCCTGTGGGCCCCAATGCATCACCATGGCCCTGGTGTCCTGTGTCCTGCCACAGCATGTTCATACATCCCAGGAATGAAAGAGGAATAGGTCTGGTGATCTGAGGGAGTGTTCCTTTCCATTGCTTCTGTATCTTCTGTTCTGCCTGGTGTCCCTTAGGGCAGCTGCTCTGTGGAGCAATAGGAGCTCTGTCTGCTCTCAGGTGTCAGAGGGGATTTTGGCATCATGTGTGTCCTCCTGCCAGACTCTGGCTCGCTCTGGGTGTGTGTCCACACCATGGCCTTCACCAGGGATTGCTCAGCTTCTCATGGAGGAACTTTTGAACCCCCACAAATCATACATCAGGGCTGAGGTAAAGCAGAAATGTGGGCTGCTGCTACTACAGCACAGGGCGTGACCTTGATATATCCCCATAGCAGAGACTAGGTCCTGCTGCAGAACCCCTGGAACATGCCTCCTCTGATGGGCTTCAAATGAACCAAGCAGAATAACTCAGTACATTTTGCCTTATTAAAGTGAATATAAAATCTCTGCCTCTCTGTATGCACAATATTTTCCAGGAATGTTGGATGCCTGGTGTTTGAGGTCCCTTCAAAATTACAGAACCTTCAGAAGCTACAAAGCTACAAATGCCACTGGCATCTTCTGATTGTGTTCTCATAGTTTGCTGGCCACCATCTGACTGCAAATGCAAACATGCAAATCCAGCAGATTTCTGACCTGGGGGTCCACTTCCAGTGTCATAATACGTTATGAACCAATAGCTAAACATTTCACAGATGTAACGCCATACAAACCAAGCTTCAAGGCCAGAAATACTTAAAAGCAAAGCTACTGATGTTTGCAAGGTTACCTACAGCTTTTTTCTCCTGTTGCATGCAATGTGATTTTTCCATCTGTTTGCTGCATAGCTGAGGAATGCAAAAACTAAGTATGGTTAGATTATGATGAGGTTCATTTGTTGTTCAGTTATTGCAGGGTGTATTTTATTTCTGAGGTTGGGATAAGATCTGGGATTTTTTGCCTGAATTTAGGTAATATAGGGTTACAATTTATTCCTCAAAATGTGGAGCTGCTTATTGTTTAACATTATATAATCACAGATATTATAACTATAGGTGTTCATTCTTTGTGGTGAAATGTGGCCAGTGTAACAACATTCTTTAAATAGCTGTCTTTGTGTCAGTGAGAAGTAAACATTTGGCAGTATCCTGTTCTGCCAGTTAATTAACTTGAGTTGTGAAATGCATGAGCTAGGAGAGAAGAAAAAAACCTTTTAAACGCCCAAACATATGAACTCAACATGTGTCTGTCATGGCCTGATCCTGTGATTAGGGCAAGTGGTTTTAATGCTGTATTAGAAGAGCTGCAGTAAAATATGAGGAAATTCAGGGAAGAGTAAGTTGGCACCATGAGGCAGGAGTTTCAGTGCAGGCAAGCGCACCAGCTACTTACCAGTCATCCGTGGTAGGAGCTATAAGAAATTCTGCTAGATTTCTATTGCCACAAAGGTGCATCAAGAGAAATATTTTTTCATAGTTTCCTTAAGTCTGGAAGATACCTCCTAGTCCAACCATCAACCCAGTGCCCACTAAACCATTGTCACCTGGTCATACAAAGAGTCAAGCAACACTTGCCCTTCATGTAAAGGGCTGATCCCCTGGCTGTCCTGCACTTACTGTGTAACTGTGCTCAGGATGAACTGCTCCATTATCTTTCTTGGTAACTAGGTCAGGCTGAGAGGCCTGTAGTTGCCTGGATCATCTTTCTGTCCCTTCTTGTGAACTGTTATCACATCAGCAAGTCTCAAGTCCTTTTTTTGCAGAGGTCCAACAAGAGCTTCCTGTTCAGCCAGGCCAGTCTTCTTCCCTGACAATGCATCTTACAGCACATAGTAACAACCTGGTCTTGTTAGAAAGAGTTCTTTTATCAGCTTATGAGTTAGTATTGGTTGGTTATTCATACAGAAGTATGGATGCATGTGGACCCCATAATATAAGAATATGTCAGGTTTCACTCTGTAGAATCACAGAATCATTTAGGCTGGGAACGATCATTCGGATCATTGAGTCAAACCATTAACCTAGCTTTACTAAGCCCACAGCCAAACCATATCTTTAATCCCCCTATCTAAATGACTTCTAAACACACCCAGGGATGGTGACTTAGCCACTTCCCTGGGCATCCTGTTCCAATGCTTGGTGACCCTTTTAATGAAGTTTTTCCTGATGTCTAACCCAAACTTTCCCAGGTGCAATTTGAGTCCATGTCCTCTTGTCTTATCACTTGTTACTTGTGAGAAGAGGCCAACACCCACCTGCCTACAACCTCTTTTCAGGTCCTTGCAGACAGCAACAAGGTCTCCTCAACCTCCTTTTCTTCAGTTTAACTAGCCCCGATTCCTTAGACAATCTGTATAAGGCTTGTTCTCCAGATCTATCACCAACCATTTGCCCTTCTTTGCACCTGGTCCAGCACTTGAAGGTCTTTCTTGTATTGAGGTAGCCAAAACTAAACACAGTGTTTCAGGTGTAGCTTCACCATGACAGTTGAGGCTAGACCACCTATGAGACAAATGACAGGCACTCTTTGCTAGCCCCTCTCCTTCCCAGAGAAGAAATAAGAAATAAAAATAGGAAATAAGAAAGAGACTTAGGGATTGGAAAAGAAAACTAAACCGATTTAAATTAAAGAGAATATGAAATATATACAAACCCAATACTGAACCCAGTCCCCCTACTGGCAGTTCCATCACCATCACCACTGATGCAGATGCTGGAGAAGTCCCAGATGGACTCAGTGGTAGACAGGAACCTGTGCTGGAGCTGGATTCATGAATACATGGATTGGGATTAAAGACAGAACAGATATAGTCCCCTTCAGATCCTGGTGGTTGAAGAAGAGAGTGAAGAGATCAGAGGGAAGAGAAACTGACCCTTGTGGTCCCTCAGCTTTATACCAAATATGACGTATATGGGATAGAATAACCTGTTAGTCAGTTTAGAGGCACTTGTCCCGTTCTCCCCACCAATGTGGCATATGCAAGATTAAAACAAGATTTCTAAACATCTACAATAAACTGATAGGGAGAAACTGGTTTATTTGATATCATAGAATTTTGCTTTGTTGTTTTGTACATGGACTTCATAAGCTGTGAAGTACTTTGTGATCTTCTTTATCCACATATGCTTGCTACACGTCGTTTTCATCTTATTCTGGGGTAAGTCCTTCAGCACAGTAGTGGAGGGAGTTTCAGTCTGCTCTTAGGCACACGCATCATTGTTGTAATAAGCCAGGCAGAAGTGAAAAAGGGTAGTTAGTTTGAGAAGGAGATGTTGCTGGATCTTCTGATGGTGGCCATGGGAGGTCCATGTGATGTTCCCTAGAGTCTGACTCATCCAAGGAAACACTGGCGTTTCTGGGAACAAGAAGCTTTGGGTGTAATCCCACTATATCTCCATTGCCTCAGTGCTTGGTTGAGTGCCTCTCAGACAATCTTCCACAGCCAGAGCAGCCATCTTGCCCTTTGTAATTCTGCCCTTTGCACCAACACACTTCCTCTCTTCTAGCAATGCCTAGTAACCAGTTCATCCCCTTAGGTGGTCTCACCCCATGACTCTGCATTGCTTCTCTTGCACTATTGTGGTTGTCTTAGCAACAGCAATGAGTTTAGGGCAGGGGTGAGATATGATCTCTGTTCTGTACAGCGACTACATGACTATACAAATGATTTATGATAATCATTTGCCTTCCCTCTTATCCTGCCTTTCTTTCACCAGCTGAACCTCATTTTGTTATTTGTTGCCCATTAGGACTGCTTCTAGGAAGGACTGACAAAACTGTTACTGAAATTGTTCACTTAAAGTTATAGCTGCTGTTCAAAGCACCTGCTGTTTTGTTGAAATGCGCAGTTCAGTACTTTTTCTAGCCTTGCATTGACTGTGGGGTGCAATGCTAGCAACAGCAGTGTGTGACAACAAAAGCACTGCTGCTTATACCAGATCAGAAATGAAAATCCACTGTGAAAGTGGTAGGAAAGTGCTCTGCTAATAATGAAGCACAAGTACAGGCAGAGAGCAGGACATCATTCTCGAGAGATTGGCAGAACAGAGATGTAAGCCACCTCTTTCGGAGACAGAAATCTGGGTGAGAAATAGGTCGCACATGCTCATTTAGTGGAGAGAAAGAAATGAAGATGAGACGTGGGGCAGAATTATTTTCACAGAATCTCACAGTTGTAGAGGTTGGAAGAGACCCTTGGAAATCATCTAATCCAGCCCCTTGATAGAGCAGGTTGCACAGGATCGCATCCAGCTCGGTTTTGAACATCTCCAGAAAGAGAGATTCCACACCGTCTCTGAGCAGTCTGTTCCAATGCTCTGCCACCCTCAAAGTAAAGAAATTTTTCCTCATGCTCACATGAAACATCCTGTGTTCCAGTTTGTGCCTGATATCCCTTGTCTTGATACTGGGCATCACTGAAAGGAATATGAACCCATCATCTTGAAAACTGTCCTGTAGATATTTATAAGCGTTGATAAAATCTCCACTCAAGTCATCTCTCCTCCATGTTAAACAGACCCACATCTCTCAACTTTTTATTGTGAGAGAGATGCCTCAGTCCCTCAACATCTTTGTAGCCCTCTTCTGGACTCTCTCTCGTAGTTCCTTGTCTCTCTTGAACTCAGGAGCCCAGAACTGACACAGTACTCCAGATATGGCCTCACTAGGGCAGAAGGGGAAGATAATGTCTGTGTTGACTGCTGGCCACACTCTTCTTAATGTACCCCAAGACACCATTTGCCTTCTTGGCCACAATAGCACATTGTTGGCTCATGGGTAACCTGTTGTCCACCAGGACTCTCTTGCCTTTCTCTGCACAGCTGCATTTCAACAGGCCAATTCTAACTTGTACTGGTGCATAGGGTTATGCTTCTCTTGGTGCATAACTTTAGAGCCACCCCTGATGAACTTCATTAGGTTCCTCCCTACTCAGCTCTCCAGCCAGTTCGGTTCTTGCTGAAAGGCAGCACAGCTTCCATCAGCAAAATTGCTGAGGATACATTCTATCTCTTCATCTAGGTTGTTGATGAGCATGTTGGTTCCTCCACCATCTGTGTCAAAGTTGTCATCGGTTCTCTGCAGGAGCCTCCTGGAATGTGTGGGTGCTTAACTGTTTTCCCTTTTCATCAAATATTAGGGTGGTTGAAGTCCACCATGAAAGACAGGGCACATTACTCTGAGGCTACCTTCAACTGTCTGTAGAAGGCCTCATCAACTTCCTTTTCCTGATAAGGTGGTCTGTAGTAAATGCCCACAACAATATCACTCATATTATGTTGCCCCTTAATTGGTGGATATTGCCCTCTGTGTATAGGAGATGCCATAAAGCCAATAGGCTTGTGTCTGAAGTGGCCAGGACTTGTTGGTCCACTTGGCCAATCTTTGGCCTCATGTGAGGCATTAAGGTCTTCATCCAGGCAGTGCAATGACAATGACAATTTTTTCTCAGTAGAAAGGGGATGTTGGATGTCTCCAGGGGTGATTAATGCAGCATGTAGCTATGCATATCAGAAAGGCAACTTTTACAAAGAAAGATAACTGCTAACATTAATGAATGGTTTCACCTAACACCAGCCTCTTCATTTTTGAGTGGTGAGAGTTCAGTAAGATGGACAGAGGATATTCCAAGGTAGCTGGTTTCAAATGCCAGAGGATGGTCCCATTTATGTTTAATTTATATAAAAACTGATGTAGTTTACCAGTGTGTATATGTAGCCTCAGTGGGTTAGGATGTAGGATGGCGTAAAAAAAGCACCACAGGCCGTTCTCTTGAGCAAAAGTCTTGGTTGTTGATACTCCTTCATCCATAGCAGGCAGTGCTGGTGCTCCCAGTAATGAACAAATGAGGAAGAGCCATGGCTGGAGCAGGCCAAAATGGAAGCAAAACAGAAGTCGATCTGCACAGGGCAGGGGTGTTGGACTTAGATGATCTTTCAAGGTCCCTTTCAACTTCTAACATTCTGTGATTCTGTGTGAGGGTACAAGACATGGGATTTCTGTTCATTAGCTACAAATGTGTGTACATGTATATATACATGTGTATCAGAGCCGGTCACCCTGAACTGTGTTGTATGTCCCCTACGGTCAGTAAGGAGAAAAACAATTTTGGGGCTACGTTTGTGTATGACCTATATAATTTAGGATTGGATAGATCCTACTGTTACTGAAGTTACTGTTTTAGCCCATAAGAGGAGTCTGAGGGGTGACTTTATTAATGTCTAGAAATAGTGAAGGGTGAGTGTCAGGATAATGGAGCCAGGCTCTTCTCAAGGTCATCTGGTGATAGGACAAGGGGCAATGGGTGCAAGCTGGAACATAGGGAATTCCATATAAATATCAGAAGGAACCTTCACAGTGAGGGTAACAGAACATTGGAACAGGCTGCCCAGGGAGGTTGTGGAGTCTCCTTTTGTGGAGATGTTCAAAACCCACCTGGACATATTCCTGTGTGACTTGGTGTAGGTGATCTTGCTGTGGCAGGGGGATTGGACTAGATGATCCCTTCCAATCCCTAATGATTCTATGATTAGTGAATAGAGTAAGTTTAACCACTACCTGGTACACTGTAGAAGTCTTGAGTTCAGATTAATCCAGCCCTTGAAATATTGTGTTTTATGACCACTAGCTTGTGAGATCATGAAAATCTTCCCAGATCTTATTTCTACCCCTCAATGTTTATGGAAAAGTCCAGACCATTTTCTAGAGATGTTTACTTATGGAGGGTTAAAGGGCTTGGTGCACTGAGCATGTTAAAGGTTTTCACACCACCGGAGAAGTTTGCATAAATTACTTTTATTTGCCCTGTGAGTTGTTTTTTATATGAAGGCATTTCCTCAAACCTGTGTAATATCACTGACTCTAGTCATGAAAACACCAGTCTTTGATATCTTCAAGGAGGCTGAAACAATCACAGTTAATCACTTAAAGATACAGAAATTACTTATCCAAGCAAAAAGAGAAGCCACTTCCCCATCAAAGCCACAATGCTTGACTTTCCTTTTAGTTAGGCTGATGCAAATTGAGAGTTGCTGGTGTCAATTACATTTTGTCTAGATTTTCACTGGCTTAACAGAGATAACAATCAGGCCCTTGGCTTCTAATCAAGTTTGATATTACCCTGGTGAGTTGTTATGATCCCTTAAACGGCACCATGTGGTAAGAAATCAATTGTGTTATGAAAATTGCTTAGCTCTTCATTTGTGCTAATGTGCCCTGGTCTAATTGTCTAATTTTACCTGCTAAATTAAGGAAATATTCAAAGTTCTCTGTTGTACCATGGCACCAGTGGACATCCTTACTTATCATTCTCAACATAAAAATGGAAAACAAATATTCTGAATATGCAACACGGAATACCTAGTCACTTGTAAGGATACTGTCCTAACAAAAACCTTATAGTTAAATTACTTTGATTGCAAGCACCTGTTTAGCATTATATAAGTGCGGAAGTCAAATAACTGAAAATTTATAGAGCTGATGTAAAAACTAAATCTTGTTTTATTGTTTTTGTATTGTGTTTATTGTTTTAAGTTAGGACTCCAGCTTCTGTGAACATTGATAGAATTATGGGTCTTTTGGGATATGGGAAAATAAATATAGTAAATATAACAAATATATGCTTATATAATGGGTAGAGGCAAGTGGCATTTCCCTCTATAAGTTGTTCTTCAAAGTTACCTAAAAAAGGGAAAGGTAAGATTAAGGTATTTACTAAGTTAGTAAGTTCGAAGTATTTTTTATTGTTTAGCACTTATGACCATCTGTCAGCTTTGATTACTTGAGAAGCATAATTCCAGACTTAGCGAAGTCCTGCTGTTCTAGGGAACACTTTCAGAGTTTTGACTTTAGAAGATAAAGCTTCACTTTTGCCTTTAATTGTATTCTTCAGTAGAATTCAAAACCATTAGCAAATTATAGAATTAATAGTTTCAGAAGTTTACGGAAAATAAAAAAGACAATTAAGCATTGAGAAATATTTTTGCCATCTTCTTTTAGACTCTTCCCAGAGGGTAGAACCATACTCAGTGTTTTCGAGTTCAGTAGCTTGAAGTAATCCAGTTCATTACATGTGCAGTTCGAAAAAATATTATTAATCAGTTTACAGACTTCAAAAGCTGGCAAAAAAGATCCCATGATATGCCTGAATTAGGCTACTTGAAGCATCACTGATTGAAAAGAGCAGAAATAGTAGGTTTTCATCTTTTCAGCTGTAAATATGTACTGTCTGGTTTTACTTTCTTATGAGTACACAGGTAGCTTGGAAGAAATGATGTTTTTCTGACTGCTGTGTGTTGTGCACAGACACTTCGGCATGGATATTTTTTTAAAAGGCAACCTCTGTCAGTGCAGATAGTGCAGGTGATTTCTGCTGCCATGGGGAACTTATGTATAACAGAGCAATAGTCCTACAGGTTATGTCTAGGCACAGAAATTGTGTTTATCCACTTAGAAACAAAGGCAATAGGAACAGAGTTTTGAATATTATAAATTCTATACTGGAAGACAACCACAAAAAGAAGCGCATTCACATACATACTCAATTGGCATTTATTTGCTGTTGGATTTGCCTAGATGCAAATTTACATCATTGGGGAATACCTTATTTCTGTAGTTATTTTCACTGTGGCTCTACAACCAAAATAGTATATTGAATTCTCTCCGTTTTTTACTTGATCATCCTGAAATCAAGGTGAACTGATAAAGTTTTGTTTATTTTCCAGACAAATAACTGTATGAATCACTGAACATTTACTTTGTTCTTGGAGTACTCTCCACTGAGCAGAAATGCCTCGGAGCAGAGAGCAGAGTTGCATGCATAAGCCATGAAAGGTGACTGTGGCATTTAGAGGCACTCTGAGATGAGAAACTTGCAGCAGCTTGTGTTCTAGAAAACCATGTAACATTGCAAATGACCTGCTGTGTGCCAAAACACACCATCATCCTACAACGCTGAACTACTATAGTGCATACCAACTGTGCTGAATAAGGCCAATAACATGTAAGGTGTGGTTGCAGGACATGATGTGCAATTGAGAACGAGGTGAGCAGCAGGCATAAACAAACCCAAAATTCTCTCATGGCCAAGTGCGTAATAAAAAAAGACAAGACTTGTTGCACTGAGGAAACACATGGATCTGGATGTACATGTTTTCCAAAGCAGTCAGAATTTTTGGCATCACAGAATGTTTGTCCTTCTGGATACGTTTATGCTTCATGAAACTTGTCAAAATGTAACATCAAAACAATAGCATTTCCTGGGCTTTGGATTTCTTATATCCTCCCAGGCACAATCTCTTCACAGAACTAGACCTGATACTGGAGCACTAGATGGAGTATCAACTGCTAATGTTTGTCCCTAGTGCACTTCTCACACATCAATTAGTTTATTATCTGCATGCATTGTATTTTTTTAGTTTGCTTCCTTCCTTCTGTTTTCACCCATGAAGAAAAATATGGCACGTGGGAAGGAGCCACTAATAGTACATTGGGATCATAAATTTATTGTAATTGCTTTATTATGGTAGAAATCAAAAAAGCATAACCAAGGGACAGTGTTTGATATGAAGTGACAGTTGATCTTCCTCTGCTTGCCCACAAAATACCCTTTTATCCCAATCTACCCTAAATATCACACTTTATTTTAAACAGAGAAATTTCTATGCTTGGAGCACATTTCATTAATCTTTGCAAACCAGAATCTGTTCTGTTTAGCATAATCACATTAATTCCAGTTTTCACAGACATGTTTTCCACCCTCCATATCTCTTAATCATTAATCCCACCACCATGAGTTTTTTAGGAGAAGCATGGCATAACAGATGAAATTAAATTGTTATGGAACTAGTTTCTGAATGTTACGTGGAAGCTTTTACTCTTGACAACGGAAACATCAACTTGCCTTGCCTTCAGATGAAAAGTCTAGACATGAAGCTAAAAGCTGTGCTAATTTGAAAGCTGGTACGTTGATAACATGGGAACTAGGCTTTATGTCAGTGCTGTGGAATCCGAATGTGATAGATGGTCTGGGTGGTGGCTCCCATTGGTATCTCATCAGTTCAGTCTTGGACAGGGATTATCCCTAATCATCCCTTAGTCAGACTGAGTGTTCTCTCTGCTATTCTTGTGGGAAAGGGTATCAAAAATTAAGGGGCATGAGTGAGGAAGAAAAAATGAGAAACAAGCTAGTAAAATACTGGCATAACCACAGCAGGACTGTTAAATGTGAGGGATAAACATTTCTAATAATGAGAAGGTGTTGTGGAAGTGTGGAAAAGTCCCACAGTATTGAGCAATTCTATGACAGCTAGGTCCTCTGGTTCCTTAAAATATTAGGCCTAGGTCAAGGATTAATAAAACATTAATTGAACAGTAGCTACTTCTCCTTTATGTGGTGTTCATTATCTAAAAATTCTGAAGAACTTAATCAAAAAGAAAATACGGTTATTAAAATTGTCTTCCTGAAATGATTTGCACATGGAAGAATCATCTAAGGATCATTTAATCTTGATTGTGTGCCATGCTGTGTGTCAAATTGCATCAGATGGAGGCTGCAAGCAGCCATTCTTTGAAAGCATCTGGCTGGCAAAAGCGATTTCTAGCTAAGAGACAATGCAGTCATATAAATCATTTCATGGATATAATTCTGCGATCAATCAGCAGAGTGAGAGTAGAGGCTCTGAATGTGTTGGTATATTGCATTTATCTAACTCAGGGTATTTTCCTTTATATGGCAGTGACATTTGAAGGTGTGGGGGACAACCTGTTTACCTATGCAGAGCCAGATGCTGCCAATGATACACTCAACAACACATTGTTCCACAGAAATGTGTGGTGGGACTACTTGAAAAATGAGACCCAGCTTAGAGCGAAATAATATTTAGTTTGTTTCTTAAAGAGTTGAAACTCTGTTCCAAGAAATGGATGTAAGGTACAAGAAAAGATGGTTTTGCCCATTCTTATTTCTGAAAACTTTTAGCAGCTTGAAGTTCATAGCTAATATTACCAGCAAAATTGCATGCCTTCTATTCCCTGCTCATACACACTGTGGCAACAGATTTTGTATGAGACCAGTAGATTGTTAAAGGTCTTCCTTTCCATATGCAAGTTTAATTACCGTGATGTTCTTAATGCAGTTTTTCACTTTCTACTGTAAAAATAATGCCATAGATAAAGAGTAATAACATCATAGAATAGTAAAGAAGGAATACAACATGAAATGGGGGTAAAAAAAGGGCAAAGTTTCTATGTTAGCAACATGACAATTAACAGGTGCTTAGAAGAAATCTTGGTCTGAGAGGGAGAAGCAATTTCTCAGGCAGTAAAGCTTTAATATACGTTGTGTTGGAGAAGACAAGGATTTCCACCACCAGTATGCCTGAGTGTGGCCATCATCTATCACATCTCATTTACTCACTTACTTTCTTTGCCTGGTATGTTTGCCTAACTATCCACAATTGTGTATCTTGCTTCATGATCCTGTGGTTTCTCTTCCAGGAGCAGTCCTGATCTTACATTTTAACTTTGCTGAACTTGACCAAGTTGCATGACATAGTTGTTAGCTCACTTTGAGAACTTCGGGATTTTTTTAAGTTGAAACAAAAGCCATGACTTTTCCATACCGCATAGTTCAGATCCCTCTGGCAAGTGCTGACCCAGATTGAATGTTTCTCTGTGCAGTGTCACACTGGTGCATCAGGTTGGGTTTGAGAATAGGTAGTGGGTTATCATGGCACTCCCACACTACGGTGATAAATTAATGAAGAAACCTCTGCCAAGAATCTTTAATCATCAGTTCTCATATCTGAGAAGTTAAACTTTTGCATAACTGCTTTATCCAGCTTTACTCTGAACTGGTATGTAGCTGTGTCCTCCTTGCTTCCATCACTTGACGGTAAGATTCTCAAACATACTATTAGCTGGAGTCAGAGGGGCATTAATATGTCCTTTTTTTTAATGCAAAGGCTTTTTCTAGAGAGGTCTTTTTGGTATCCATGTGAGACCGAGGAGTCTGAAAAAAACGTGCTTCCAAAACGTGCTAACCTCTTTTCTTGTCTAAATTATGTACTTGGGAGGAACAGATGATGCAGCTCCCTGGCTCTCTGAAGATGTTCCCAGGTGACAGCATGCAACATTAAACACCATACTGCATCCTCTCAGTTGTCATGAAGGTTTCATGCATCCTAGACATTGTAAAATTCCTTCTCCAGGGCATCCAGTCCTCTGCAGTTTCCTGGGACACCAGACTCTTTGTGACTGGGGGACGTGAGGTCCAGGACCAAGTTTAGTCTACCAACCCTAGTTAGAAGGATGCTGTGAACCCAAACACACCTCAAAACCAGGGAGGTTAGAATAATGAGAGATACTTCTTTCATTACTTTTTTCTTCTGTGCCTGGGATGCCAGCGTTGATCATCTGCTGGCCGATTTTTTGTATCATCTGTTGGCCGATTCTTCTAGTGCACTGCAGTTGGTAATTTACCAAACTGATATCTGAAAGTGGTTTATACTCATTTAAAAGCTTAGGCAAGGTACAAGGTAGGCCAGATTTACAAGAGGTCATATAGCATATTATAGCAGCTGTTGTAGCTGAAAAGGCATGGGCACATTTCCAAACATCCATGTCCTTCTTAGGATTGCTGCAGAGATAGAGACTATAGAGGAACCAAAGTCCAACACCTGCCTTTCAAATGTGGTATCTCTAAAATGCCTCCCAGTGCTGCAAATCAGTACAAGTTTAGAAAAAGCCTGATTTATAGGCATAGAACATGTTGTGAGTTTGCAAATTCAGTAACATTTTATTACCTACTCGAGAAGTTGTTTATTTAAATGGTTTCTTCTCGTGGCATAAAGCAGAAGACAAACAGTATCTAAAGTGAATGAGCTGTGTGACTGAATGATTTGTGACTAGTCTCTTGTCTATTTGTGACTAGCTTTTTTATGCCATTCCTTTCTGAATTTACTCCAGAATAAAGACGGATTTATTTATTTATAAGAAAAAAAGTCTCTTCAGCTGAAGGAAGCAGGGTACATTACAAGAACCACATGTTTTATCAGATTTCCATTCCGATAGGTGCAGCTAAAATGGTAAGTTCCTATTTTCAGACTGAAAAGCAAAGCTAATTCATGTGATAATTCTCCCAGCTTAAAGATCTTGGAACCTTAGAGCTTCCAAGTATTTAGAAGCATTTTGGAGATGCAGAAGGACACATGATGGGAGGATGCTTTATTGCGTGGCCTCACATTTTCTTCCCTATGAGCATGTTCTTTATGGATATAAAAGGGGGAAAAAAGTTTCTCATCTGAATAAAAAAAAATACTAATCTTCTGCTCATAATCTTGAACTAGACTTTTTTCCCACCTGAAAAAGTAGTATTTTCACAGGAAAGTGTGCGTCATTCTCTCTAAGTTCGTATCTGCAGCTGTATTATACACAGGTGCTCTCCCTTCACAACAAAGGTATGATATCTCACCTTGAAAACTGATTTATTTTGCAATATATATTTTGAAACTGATGTATTAACCTCTCTTGGCCCTCTCCCCAGAGGAGTATTGAAGGGCTAAAAGTGTCCTGTGGTCCTGATCTCACTCTACTGGGAATAGGGTTTCTGCCTACACAGTGCCACAGGAAATGTTAAGTGCTTATGTAGCCAAAATGCTGTGTTTTGCCTGATGGACTGGGAGCTTTTATCAGGGAAATCATGTCTGGTGTTGCTGAAGCTTTCTTTCCATCTTCTGTTGCCTCTCTCCCTAATACCTGCTTTTTGCTGCTGGGAAAGAACCGAGACTATTCTGATGTTACCCTAATTGTTTCTTATCCTATTTTCTATCTGCAAAAAAGTTTCATTCCAGTCAGTGGCTTGCTGTTACGAACTTGGTGTTCTGCTAATTGCTTGGTCAGGCTATGTATGTCTTTTGCTGTTGTGGTTAAGATCCAGCACTGGCACAAAGGCCAGTTTTTGATGACTAGGCATGGTGGATTATGTGTGTAGACCCCTTGTATTCTTTTGGGCTTCAGCTACAGTAAGCATTAAACCTATTACTGGTAAGGCTGGATAATAAAACTCATCACAACCTGGCTGGCGTGTGCCATGCTTAATTGTAGGCATATATTGAGGTTCCTGCACAGGCATTGGAGTTTTAGGAGTGGGGTGTACAATAATTACTTTATACCTCTACAGTGATTAACTTTGCCTATGGCCTGTGACGAAAGTGTAAACGCTAAGACAAGTGTAGACACCTAAAGCCAAAAGTTCAGGTGTTGTGTTACAGTGTAGACATGGAAATGTTATGTGGGATTGATCCTTGTGCTGATGCATTTTACAGCCATATCACAGAACCATTGTAGATTGGCTTGGGTTGAAAGGCGCCTCAGAGATCATGTAGTTCCAACACCCCTGTCACAGGCAGGGACACCTCTCACTAGATGTGATTGCCTAGGACTCCATCCAACCTGGCCTTGAAAATCTTCCAGGGCAGCCTGTTCCCAAGTCTCAGCACCCTCATTGTGAGGAATTTGTTCTGGGCTTTGACTTCCCTAACCCAACCCCTGGCTGTGCAGACAATTGCTCTGTATTCCTCCTGGGCTACCAGTCATTATTTCCACTCACTGTAGCCTGAATCTCCCCTTCTTAGGTAAAGTGGTAAAACATCAGCTGCTACAGCAGCCACTGTCTCAAGCAATGGAACTAAACTGGGAGGAGAAATACTTTTGAGTCTTCTTTCTGCTCCAGATGGGAACACCCATTGATGCACACTTATATACCATCTTAAAGCCAACAGTTGGCTGCAGGTTGATCAGCAGGCAGGTTTTCATTTCAATGTCCATTCTCATTCTTAGTGTGAGCAATGAAACACAGTAGAGATTTTGTAATTAATTGTTACACTCTGTTTCCAGAAAAGAACTGTGTTTGGGGTGGCAGGCTGTTGTAAGCAATATTTATATGTATATGTATATATATACATGTTTGCAACATATTCCTCTGTTTCAGCTTGAACTGGAACAGCATGGCAAGCTCTGAAAGGACCTTTGGAAGTCACAGCCCTACTGTCCATCAGAGCAACATGGACAATGGCTTAGTGTACTAACTCCAGTGCATGACTGATACTGCACAATAGCACTAGCACATTCATTTTTTTTCTCAGTGGCAAATCTGGTGTTGTTGCACAGTTTAGCTACTGTAAAATATAATTTAAATCTTTGCTGAGAGCAGTGCTGAGTCTATGGCAGGAGAAAAATACCACTGTCAGAATTGTAAGTTTCCAGAGAAATCAGTTCTGATTTTATAATTGGGCTGTTAAGGTTTCTACTTTTTGTAGAAAATGACACAAGTCAGGCACTAACAAATTCTGTCTTGGGCAATACTTGAGCAGAGTAAAATGCAGCAGAGCTGTCATGACTTTTTTAACAGTCTTAAAATGTAATCACTGTTTTCTAATACACATCTTAATGTTTTAGTGTTTCTCACACCTCTGTATCTTCAGAAAACAGCTTCCATTGAAGTTCTGAAATTTTCCTTATATAAGGATCTCCACACACTAAATGCCATTTTCACAAAATAAATGATTCAGTATGTCTTGTTTAATTACCTCCTCTTTGACTGCTTTGTGCCTGAATTGTTAATTGCTCTTGTGCAGAAAATGACCCTCTGGATTTCCCTATTAGTTATTGTAGATGTCAGTTATAGAATGCAGAGTCTTCAAAAGGATCGTTTCCATGACCTAATCCCAGTGCTCCCCAAAGCTCACCCACGATCACTGTGTTATATATTAGTTGTGACTGTGAGGTGGTGGGGAGTGCTCGTTGCTAGTTTTTATTATCCACAGAGAAAACTTTCTATCAGTGAAAAATGCAAGCTGCATGCTGATTAATGTGCCAAAGACAACTAAGGTCATGGTTACATATGAAGTGGCAAACTTGTCACTTAGCATACAGTAGGAATGGACTGTACAGAACAGGCATATCCGCATCACTGAAGGGACTACTTCAAGGTGTGTGGCTGTTGTTACTAGTAAGCAAATACAAGGAGCTGCATAGGAGAATAAACAGTTACCTGTCATCCTTTCATTTAAATGCCTGTTTTCTTCCCTGTTTTGACAGATAGATAGCATGGCTGTGTTTGGTCTCAAAGGCTTCTACACCTCTAACGTACAGAAGGGAGGTAGTAGAATGGAAAGACCCAGCTGTTTTCCCTGCTTCTTGCTGGAACATTGCAGTTCATGTCTGAAGTACTGTGTTGAGTGTTGTGGGCTTTTGAGAGAATATCCAGGCAAATCAGTAGGTTCTGGATGCGTGCTGTGGGGTAGACAGCTGAAACCTCTTGAATACATACTTTTTCCTAGAGAGGAATTCTGCATTGGATGTTCCCAGGCCCGGTTGGGTGTATTAGTCAGTCAGTCATTTACTGACCAGGCTGTGTCCTTCAGGGCAAATTCTGGCAACATATCAAAGTACTGAGACTAACTCTGACTGACACTAGACTGGTTCACAGCTAAAAACAATTGCTTTCCTGTAACAGATACTTGATGACTGTCAAGACAACCTGAAAATTCAACACTCTTTTTCTTGTTCAGACCTGAGATAACTTTCAATCAAAACCAAATGTCTCTAAAGAGCTCTCCTGGGTTTTGTAATCACTGTTTTTGCAGGACTTTGCAGCTGTGGCATGCTACTGACATCTGATGTAAATCACACAGGCAAGGCTTTCTCTTGCCCCACAGCCTCCCTGAAAGAATGACAGGGTTTTTTTTCATAAATATCTTTGTACTAACAATAGTATCTTTTTTAATTTTCCAGTTATTTTTTTAGCAACTTCATTTAATCTTTTTTTCCTGTACATGATAAGTGAACTCTATGGGCCGAGTTTTAACTTGCAGCTTGTATTTATAAGGCAGAAGTAGGCCATGGAAAGCTAGGCTTTGAAATGGAAATTCTGCCTAAGCTAGAGCCACAGCAGTGCTGCTTGGTGCCCTATTTTGTTTTCTTTTTCCCACCGTCAGCCAAATCAGAGTCATTGCTTCTTGTTCAAAGGAGAAGTGTTAACTTTCCAGAATTCCCTGTGCTGCTGCTTCCAAGTCTTACAGACGTTGTCAAATGCTGTATCCAGTATTCCATGTCTTTGAACAGTCCTGATTTCTAAGAAAAGGCTATTCTTCTCTGACTTCCAGAACCTTGGAGCTAGCTGTAGGATACAGGGAACCCAAATAAAATAGAAGGTATGTTTTCATATTCCAGTACTTGCATGTTATTTTCAGGCCAGAATATGCATTTCTTCTAGGAAAACCTACCCCAGCTATATGTTTCAGTATTACCAGGCTTCTATTAAATTCAGTGTCTTCCAGCATCCATAGAGCAAACTAGTACTGGACATTTGTGGGAACAGTCAGTGTGTCACTGAAAAGTTACTGAAATGTTTGCTTGGTAACAAAGTTACGTGAGATAAAGTGAAGGTTATTTGAACACAAAACTGGAGCTGCTACACCACTGGACAGCCACTGTAACTGAACTATTATATTTATCTTCTAAAGCTATTATGCTGTCTCTTTTGGAGTTCATTTTGCGTTTAAATATATGAATTCTGATCTCATTCCTTTTGGAGAAGTTCTGCATTTTGGCAGATGGCAAAACTTTATGTGGAGTGGCTTGCAAATGTTGGGGTGTGAAGCACGCTTGGCAGCGATGCTTAGAAAATGATCTGATGAGTTCTGTGAAGCATGCTGTACTGGTATGCAGTACCTGGGAGAGTGAAACTACGAACACAGCATAGCATGCCCAAACCTTGCACAAGGTAGCATAAAGCATAACTCCGTGGCATTTTCTCCAGTGCTGAAACAGCAGGATTTTAGCTGACGATCTTGCCTGGCCATCTGGTGAAAGAGTGTGAAAGAACTTTACAGGGACTAATTATTTCATAGATTAATATTGCTGACAAGTGCTCCATGAGGCAATGTGTATGTTCGCAGGGTGTTATCCTACTAGAAATGCCATTAATTATTTTGCTCCTGATTCACCGAACTCTGCAATTGTATATGCTGGCATTTTGCCCCAACATCGCCATCTGTGTTTATCATAGGCTATACCATTGTATTTACTGCAGATCTTTCTGGAGATTTTTCCATTTTAAGATTTAAGAGCCTGGACTAAGTCATTTTTCCTATAATGCATTAAAACTATCCTCTTAACATAGTTTTTCTCTCCAAACTTTTAAAATGCTGGTTACCAACAGTATCTCAGTGACATGTACTCTCAGTCTTAACTGCTTTCAGGGATGGCAGTTTAAACTGAGTTTACCAGTCTTACGCACTGATTGACTTGACCATGTTTTTTCTTTAATTTAAAAGAAGCTATTGTGATACAGTGACTTTTTTATACCTTGTAACCAAGGTGTAATATTTAGCATGTTGTAATGTGTACACAAAAAATACAAAATTGGCTCTCTATGTTAAAAATATTTATGGTACACAGAGACAGATGTCAATAATTCAATGAAAGATATCAACATAATCAAAGTAACGTACAAACACTTTAACATACAAAATGTTAAAACAATGATAGACATATTTATGGCTTTAAAATACTAGAAATATTTCAAGTACGTTTAAACTGATTTTGCCTTCATGGCTTCACTGGATTCTGATTGGTGATGATTTTCTTCCAAACACAGAAATCTGATGCGATTCCACTTCCAGTCAAAGAACTGTCACTTTTTTATTAATTTACCTGCAGATCTCATATTAACAGTAAGTGTAGATTAAAATGCCCAAAGACTGATTTTGACCTTCTGTGTTACTTAGAGTGACTTCAAGGTCTTACAACGCTTAAGGTGTACAAAACCAGTCTGATCTGACAAACTCCTGTTGGTTTTTCTGTTGTTAAAACAGATGTCCTGCCTTATTTACTGTAAAATGGAACGATCACCCAGTGGAGTGACACATATGGTCTAAATTCACTGACCTATATTCATTGGTAAAAAGAAAATCTCTGGTGAAAACTTGGGGAAGGAAGAAACATTGTGTTACTCCTTCAAAGAGAAAACAAAGGAATCAAAGAATTTATAGAGCACTGGGGACTTTATGTAAAAGACAAATATTTTTGGGGTGGATGACTGTGTGGAAAAATGAAAGATATTTTAGACTCTTAACAGTTGGATCAGAGGAAAGCGGTGGAATTTGTGTATGGACATTCTTGGTGAGATAAAATGGACAAAGAACGATTTTATGATGGGGTAGCAAGAAGCACCTTGTGAATGGAGCAGAGATGGAGGGAGAAGAGTGGTCTTGCTTGGAAGAAACTTCTGGAATTTGCAAACTGTGCTCAGAAGTGTCACCCAGCTCAAACCCCAAAGCCAGTACTTTTCAGAAGTGTCATCACTGTTTATTGAAAAGGGAACAGGTAGAGAGCAAGGCTACTCAACTCAGTATCTTACATTATTAAACAGCTTCAGGGAGATATTTTTTGTTTCTTGTCACAAGGATACTGCAGTTAACACAGAGATCTCTTATGGATGCCCAAACAAAACCTGTATCCTTTCTGTTTTGCTATGTTTGCATTTGGTGAAGATTTTCTTTGTTTGTAAGAGCTCTGGCACAGCATAACTCAAGAGTTTGCTTTTAATGCAGTGACTGCCAAACCCCAACTCTAGCCAAAGAGTTTCTTGACACTCTAGTGAGGGGACCTATACCTTAAAGCCAGAGTGATGCTGATACAACTATTAGTAATGGTCTGGAGAAGTAGCTATGTTTGTAATGCAGTAACTCACTGCTCCCAGTGCGCTGTTTTGCAAAGCCGGTGTTCCTCCGTGTGGTTTTAATTCTGGAGTAGGTAACATAAATAGCTGAGTCACTACAGCAACAGAAGACAAATGCCTGAAGAGCATGAAGACAAGTGTTTTCACAGAACAGGCTATACAATTCCACTTCAGTTTCAGCTACCAGAAGCCTAGGCTGTGTTTTTCTTTGAAGGAGTCAAGCCTGTTTTTCAAATACTTTTCCAGAGCCCTGCCCATAGGATTCCCACTCTAAGCACAGGAAATGCTGTAGCAAAGCGGGCAGCCAAGATTTACCAGACTTTAGCCATATAAAAGAGTCAGGATGATTCAGGCTGCAAATCAAACTCGAATTTCCATCAAGAAAGGGCTCTTTCAGTGAGTTCAGTGAGTTTAAATGTTTGTAGTGCATTTGCATGTCTTGCCGAAACTCTTTATATGCTTCTTAGGCAGCTAAAATTTGTTGAAAAAAATCCCCTGCTCTGTAGAGATGATGACATTTGCCCACCATTACAATTGGCTGGAGTCCAGAGACCAGCATTCAAACCTCCAAAACAGAGGCTTCTGGCCAGATGTAGAGATTACTAAGTCTGAGCCACCCCTCAGGCAGGATTCCAGTTAGCAGAGAAATCACCTTGTATCAATCTTGGATAGGACAAGTCAGATGAAAACACATCATTTTCCCTGTTGTTTGTGAAAGGGACTTAAGGTGATTAGCTCAGCAGTAGATGCTTGCAGAAAGGTGAGATGAGTCCAGCCTTTCATTGTAATCCTTGGTCTACAAATTCTGGGTTTTAAGAACAACAGCAAACTGCAGAAAATTGCAGCTTCTGTTGGATCTGCGCATTGTTATAGGGAATAGGCTGAATGAACTGGTTTGAACATTCTGCATTGGAAGTTAAGCCTTAGTTGCAACTAAAATAGTCTGCTGCCGTGTGTTGTGAGTGTTGTGACTAATCAGCCAAATCGTAAATCTTGATTCTAATCACTTTTACCAATAGAAAACCAAAGGATAGGTTGTCATGTGTTATTACAGGAACTAGTAAGAAATTAATTTAGTACCAAGGGTTGTTTAAAATTGAAATCCCCATCCTACTCTTTTCAACAGTTTTATCATTGTGCTTCTTTCTCCATTGCTCTTGAGACTCCATTTCTCACACAAACATCTGCCTGCTGCCCCTCCTCTGGATTGCAGAACTGGGGCTCATTCTCCATGGGAAAAGACAACCTTTGCTTCTGATTCGCTAACCTTTTTTTTCTTGCAGTACAGGACCAGCCTGTGGTCACAGCAACTTAAGCTGGTTTAATCAACATGCAAGAGTAGAATAATTGAAAGTAAAGTGAGTTGTGTAGTTTGAAATGTCTTCCCACTAAAAAGCCGAAGGACAGAACATTAGACAGCATAAACCTGAGCATCGTTGATACTTTAAATCTGTGGCTCATTCACAGGGTTATGATGCCCTGTGTGTTTGAGCTATGTCTGTAGAAGTGAAGTAGGGTGGATGTAAGGTCTCAGTGCCCTGTTTTAACTTTCCAGTTGCTATTTCTATCACATTACCTCATGGAGCATCCCTCTGAGAAACAGGATCTTGCTGTGTGAAGTACAAGGAGTGTACAAGGAGTTTCGTACAGTTTTTGGCCAAAGAACACAGTCTTTCAGTGAGTCTTGAACAGTCTTTAACTAAGGAAAAGCATGCAAGCTCAACACACAGGACAAGTAAGGGGTAAAAAGGAAAGAAGAGTCTGTGTGGAAGTCACCGTGATTCAAGAAGAGGTCTAGTTAGTATGCAGCTTTTTTTTTAGTTTGATTTTATGCTTCAGGCAGTTTTTCACTGGATTATTTTAGTGGCCCATGCTAGTCAAGCATGTGAAAGACATCTGTATTATGTGATACAAACCCAACAATGAATCAAATTACTCGGCATACCTTCATATTCACCCTTTTAACAAAGGCTGAGCTGGAGCAAAGAATGAGCAAGAACAGTACTGCTAGATATTAAGTGAACATCTCCCTGTTTCCCAAACACTAACTTTGTGTTGCAACATTTCAAATGATACCTTTTCACTAGGCTACACTTCTCAGTGAAATATTTCTAATGAATGCTATGATATTCTTCTGTCCTGCATTGGTTGTGTCTTAGCTGGTCTCTGAAGTCTCTTCAGATTAATGGGATTAGGGTTATTTTAAAGCTGAATTGTTTGCCATTCAATTGTCTTCCATACTCCAGATACTCTATCTCCCTCTTTTTGCTAAAGCCATACATGTTGCATATGTGTTACATTCTGAAAGGCTTAAACTGAGCTATGTTTATTTCTTGAGTAGTTGTGTTTGTATAAAGTGCTTTTCTTCAGAGCTTTGTGGTCTAGCCCCTTATAATGTTGTCAGATGTGCTCTAAGTACGCTCCTTTGATTCCACTTGAGCCTGTGTGCAGAAATGTTTGTGTGAATGGGACAGAAAATGAAATAAATGTGGGTGACCTCTTGCAGAAAATTATTGTTTCTGATAGTTGAGAGGGATGATATAAATGTGTTTGTTTAGCTGTGGATTGGTTCTGTGTGGACAGAGAAGTAAAATCTGAGTCTTGTTCAGCTGTTCAAGGGAGCTGTGTGCCAGCTGTATGAGAAGGTGGGTTTCCAAATAGGAACCGAATCCATCTATTCTTTGATTAACCTTCAGACTGTCTCAGCTTTTGTTTGACTAAACAAGCCACATTCACTTTCCTCCTAAAACAGGTTTTCACCTACCCCAGTTACCAGTTAAATGCTATTGTCTGTACATTACACTGAGTGTGGTTTGCCAGTCAGTTTGCTTGATATCTCACCAATGCTTGAGAGACTTGTATTTATCAGCATGTGTTGCAAATTCTTCTGTAAGACTGTATCTGCCTTTGTTTTGACTGCATTACAGTTGCTTTATGATCAGTTAGGTTAATAAGATGCATTTCCAGATGATGAGTGTTCATGTCTTAGCTGTTACTTCTGTTATTAAACCATTAGGAGAGGACAGAAACATTATGAACTTACTGGCTGCCAGCAGATGCTGAAACAAGGACGGACCTGGATACACCCTTATTCCACCAGTGCCAGATGTGACATCAGAATTATTTTCAAAACTTTCTGGTTTTAAGCAAGATAACATTGATACTGTGAAAGTAATGGGTACAGATTACTTTTATTATTGTCCTTGTCTCCAAGATAACATCCCTGGTTTTGTAATACACAGAATATGATGAAGTCACATTCAAAACAGTTACTTTGCTTATCAGAAGGAAGCAGTATTATTTCTCTAGGGCACAGCCATGGTTAATCACTTTGCTTGCATTTGTGTTTCTCAAAAAATATCCCACAGTATATGATAAGGAGAATGGCTTAGTGCCACAATTTCTCACCCAACAATCCCTTTTCCAGAGATGTGGAAAAGGCTGATGACAGGAAAGCTTTGGACCCTTCGCTGGGGAGCTGTTTGTGGTAGGTGTGTTCCTGGTGATTATTGAGTAATTACAACAGGAAGGCAGAAGCCAACCAGAATGCCCACGTGCTGTATTCAGATAGGAAAGCTTTAGCATAATCTTTCGCTGATCAAATAGGGATTGGGCTAAGCCAGAACTTGGCTGACTGTAATATTCCTATTGCCAAGGTCAAGGCTAGGCCAGGCTGCCTGGAAGATAGCAGAGAAAATCACCAAGGTGGTTTATTTACATGGCAAGGCAGGCAGAGGCTTCTTAGCGCACTGGAGTACCTTCCTGAGGTATGCAGGCTTCTCCTTAGGTTTCTAGGGAGGAATGTATCTGATTCAGAGCAGAAAAGGATGCATTTGCTCCTAGGAATCCTTTTTAGGAAAATACTAGGAAATTAGATATAATTGGGTGTTATTTAGTTTGACTCCATACTTACTTCTTCAGGCCTGGTTGCATACCTTGTATTTTTCTCTGATCTTTTTCAATTTTTCCAGAATTTTGAGTTTCTGGAGAGTGACAGGTCTAAGAAAGGGCAGAGCTCTTGCTTACAAGCTGGTGCAATTTCCCTGTCTTCTATGATTATACTTTTCTGCTGTCTTTCTTGTTTTCAGCCTATTCCAGTTCCTTCTCATTACAAATAAATGATTTCTCAATGCTTTTTATCTTTTTTTTAATCGCCTTTTTATCCAGTAAGATTGATTGTTTCCTACCTTCCTGCTTTCCATAGCTTTCCTTCTGCTGTCTGTGCAAATATTCTTCAGCACTCTGATTATGTCCTCACATCCATTGCGAGATGAGGCTAACACAAGTTTGCACTTACTTTGAAGGCCATGGTGTGGCTTCATGCCACCTGTCTCAGGCAATTTTGTCCTGAAACTCAAATAAAAACAGTCGGTCAAAAATTACTGTATTAAGTGAAAAATATCAAAAGAGACCTTCACATTTTTTTAACCTATTATTGCAAGTACTTTCTCAGAATTAGTTTTAAAAACTGCACTTATCATTCTTATTGCTCCCTTCTTCGCTTCACTGCTGAGAAAAAAACAAGATTGACATTTTCCCACAAAAATGTATAGAATTCTAACAGGGTGACAGGATTATGTTGACAAAAATAGTAACCTGCTTTAGAAGCCCACAGGAGTGAGAACCTATTCTCTTAAAGCCAGATGTTTTACACTGAATATTTCTTGCCAGAAATTTATTCAAGACTCAAGTGCATCTGGAGGATGCAAGCCTGGTCTGCATGGTGTTCTAGGCAGTTAGATAGAAAAAGGCACTGATGCAGCAGTTCAGGGGGTACCCCAGGCACTGTGTCCCCTCCCCACAGAGTTTAGCTCTGGCTTTGGTACCATGTGGGAGATGGGGCAGAAGACACACAACAGAACTTTGGGGGATTCCATTAACAATATATGGGTTTTAAGATCTGGAACCACAAATACCGTGTGCATGTATTTACTTATTTCTTAAATTCTTTTCAACACTGAAGAGGTTAGAATACAGGACAAAAGGCATTTCAGCTTGCAGGAAGGAGCAGGGTGTTACTACTCAGTGGCTGATTCTTGCCTTTCAGATTTATTTTATTGCAATTGGGAGTGCAATGTTGTTTTCCATTGCAGTATTCCATTAAGTTACGGTTTTGTTTGCTACATTTACATTCATTTCCTCTAAGCAGGCAAACTAAATATGGAGAAGACTCCTCAGCACTCAGGCTTGACCTTCACCTCATAAAAGAATTTGTTTTGGCATATTTTTGGCAAACATTTCCTTAGTGTATAGCCAGGATTTGAACATTCAAGAATGTAGTTCCAGCTATCCAACCTCTGGGTCCTTCCAGTACTTGAAGGGGCTAGTAGCAAGTTCTGAGGGGACTCTTCACTCTGAGAATGGTGAGACACTGGAATAGGTTGCCTAGAAAAGCTGTGGATTCTCCCTCCCTGAAAGTGTTCAAGGCCAGGATGGATGGGGCTTTGTTTCTTTTTAAGGTGTAATTGTACTTTTTATGGTAAGTCTGTAATTTCACCAAGAGAGCTCTACTATGAGAACACAGAGTACTGCATTTTATGAAAAGTTAGGTGTTAAGGGGCTTTTTTTTGTTGTTTGGAAAAATTCTTGCCCATGTAACATAGAAAACAATAGAGCTAAACCAAATGGGTGTAACATATTTGCACAAATAGCAGTAATTGCAACTGAAAAGTATAATTGCCCTATCTTCATCTGACATGAGGAATTTGAAATACCATTCGTTATGAAAAAAATTAAATGGGACATTTTGTGTAAATAAAGTAACACAGTTCACATAGGATAATTTTCAGAGACAATGTCTTTTTATATGCAAAACCCTATCCAAAGATACCATTTTTGATGACAAGAGCTATTGTACAGAAGAACTTGCTTATGTTCCCTATAAGAGTGCAGTGTAGTCTTTCAGCTAAAACAGGACAGTTTATGTTTAATAAGTGATCTGGTTAATAAATTTGCTGCCCAAACTACCTCTTCAGAGACTTTGCTTTATAGTGCTTGATTTGGATGCACTTTTGTCTACAGATTCTTACTGGACTCCTCATTAAATTCTTTCCAGTATACAGGGTTTGAACTTCCAGTGGGCCCAGTCTCACTTACCCAGGGATTCTAGCTTCTCTGTTTAAGTCAATACTGCTTGTACACAACTTCTTACAGCATCTACTGCAATATTTAAAATCAGAGAAGATAAAAGTATATGGCTAATCCTTCCCAAGTAGCAACACAAGTAGAGGAGAATAATAGCTCTGCTAAGAGACCTTATTGATTTTGTGGTATTTTCCCTTTTACATGCAATTTACCATATGTTTTCTGAATTTATTTGTATGTGGTAGGGAGTGGGGAAGGAGGAATGCATGCTCGCTTTAGTTTGTGAGGTTTTGGCATCCTCTAAACAATTAAGGATGAAAATGTTGGTGACGGGGCACAGGTAACAGAGACAGGAGGTAATAGTTCTTAATTTCTTAACTTCTTTGCTGGCAAGCCCTTGTTCAGATGCTTAATTTCCAAATCCTGACCAGATTTTTGACTGAGAGGAAATTAGGAAAGTCAGAAGAATTTGTCATTTTTCCACTGTGCTAAGGGGCACCATTGCCTGCCAGAGCACTGCCTGTGTGGGCAACACGTCAATTCCCTGTGGTGCATGGGCCTTGGGCATTCTTATAGCTTAATCTCACATCTCTGCCTGGTTTCTCAGGGACGGAAACACTTCCTTTTATCCACATTCTTGGCATCAACACATAATGTTTCTGTATAGATGAGATTCTACTGTATGATCAAATACGATAGATTCTGTGATCTAATATTCCCTTTATCCTTAAAATCAATATATAGAATCCAAAGAAATTAATCTGTTAGTTCTGAAATTTGTGTCTTGTGGTTTATCATTGTTTTTGCAAGCCAGTTTAAAGTGATCACTGTGCCTTAATAGAAAATGTTCTTGTTAGGTCATATAACCATCAAGAACATCCTGAAAATGTGTGAGTATGTACAGTGAGACCACAGTGCAGGAAGCTTCAATTATATTTCTGTTGCTACCAATGCAGTTATATAGTCTTTGCCTTCATGCCTATGATACATCAGATGTAGCAGAGGCTGGATCAGAGACACCATCTGATTCCTTATGTGCTCACACCACTAAGATTTTACCCTGCTCTGGCTAAACATAAAACTGTCTGGTATTTCTCAGTTAATAAAGACAATACATGCTGAAGGGACTTTGTTACCTCTGGCTGATGCTTTGCACTTTCCCCAAGGACAAGATAAAATAATTTTCTGCTTGCCTGTGCTTTGAACAGAACATTAGATTTCAAGACAATGGGAGAGGAAGGAAAGAAGATGAAAGCTGAAACATGATTAGGTATACATGTATTACAGAGGAAGTAATTAAGGCCTTGGAGAGTTTTTTGCCAGGTTTTAAGATCTGCAGACATGTCCCCACAGCTTGTAACATCCTGCTTCTGCATTATGGCAATGCCCAATGCTGTTGTACAGTGAAAGCTTGATCTCAGTCTTTAAAAAAATCCCTTCTGTAAATGGTTTAGAAAAACTCTAGGCTGGAAATTACCATGTAGTATGTTATTCTTGAAAATGTGCTTTAGCCATTTAAAATTAACGTAATGTGCAAGCAAGTGAAGAAAATCTTTCACATGGTATTTCCTGCTTCTGAACTTACCAGGTGTCTAGCAATTCACATGCTAAACTCGCACATAAGCAGTCCCTTTTTAAAATGCAGCCCATACTCAGTGTAGTATTCAGCTTTTGACTGCAGTTAAGGCAAAGGGGGAGAGAGGTGTTTCAAAAAGGACAGCATGGTGAATGGTTGTGTGCAGTGACTCCGGTCAGCAGGCTTTCCAAGGTTTTTCACTAGGAAATGTCAGCTGCATACATGATCACAAAATTATTGAGTCTGGAAGAGACCTCTGAGATCTTCAAGCCCAGCCTATGTCCTAACGTCACCACATCAGCTAGACTATGGCACTAAATGCCACATCCAATCTTTTCTTAAACACCTCCAGGGATGGCAACTCCACCATTTCCTTGAACAGTCCATTCCAATGTCTAACCACTCTTTCCGTGATGCTTCCATTGAGTGAATTATGGGGAACTATCTCCACATAGTACACCTTATCAACAGTATATGTGTTTGTGTAATAGAAAACAGATTCCATCTTGTAATAAGTTGTTGAATATGTATTTGTGTACAGATCTAAAGTCTCTGCAGGTGAAGATAGAAAAACTTTGCCATATTATACTGGATTATAGTTTTCAACAACAGCCTTCTTTCCTTAGTGTAAGAATAAAAAAATCAATACACTCAACACAGAAGCTTTTTATAAGTAGGTCTTATGTTTTTTTCAAGCTGATTGAGTCCCTGTGAGAGAGTTCCATATATTGTCACAAAGGTATTTAGACAGTTACCAAATAACAGAAGACAAACCACAGAGTTATTAAAAATGCACTCTCACAGTTTTAAAGTTGTATTTATTGCCACTATTGTGAGTTAACTGGTAGAAACCTTCTCCAAAGATAACTCATTTTCAGAAGGTGGAATACCCAAGAGATACCTACTTCTTTAGAGTATCACTCCTGGCAAGTGAATATTTTCTTTCTTCCACTGTGCTTTTGCATATTTATATTTCCTTATTCCCTCATATAAATGACTGTAATTAAGCAATGAGACTAGGTGAACAAGCCACTGATTTTTCCTTATCCAATATATTCTGTAGCATGAGGGCAATAGTTGCTGTAGCATGAGGGCAATAGTTGCCTAATGTTTATTTTTCAATACTCTTTTTTAATCACTGTTTAATGATTAGAGCAATAGTCTTAGGCTTGCACCATTCAAGGCAGTAGAAATGCCCCTAGTAACACTCATAGTACAGAACTGAGTCACTGAAGGAAAGATATTCATTTAGCTTTAATTTTCCTTTTCTCATTTTCATTCTGCTACCACTATTAGTGTTACTTTAGAAGTACTGTATGTTGGACAAAGTTACCTACTTTTTCAGATTCAATCCTTTAAGCAATTATATACAAGTAATTCAAGTGGCCCTCTGACATAATATTTAGTAGTCTGGTAGAGACAAACCAGGTGTAACTTAACAGTCTTTACCACGTAAAGTCTTTATCTTTCTGTGTAAATGTTCCAATAAGGCCAACTGCATCTTGGGCTGCATCAAAAGAAGTGTGGCCAGCAGGTTAAAGGAGGTGATTCTCCCCCCACCCCCGTATTCTGCTCTCATGATACCCCACCAGCAATACTGCATCCAGCTCTGAAACCCCCAAACGTTCCAGAAAAGAACCAAAAAAGGCATGGACTGGTTAGAGCAAGTCCAGAGGAGGACCACAGAGATGATAGAGGGCTGGAGCACCTCTCGTATGACAGGCTGAAGGAACTTCATTCTGGAGAAGTAGCGTACCAGAATTTCAGTAAAGCATTTGACACAGTCTCTCATGATATACACCTGATGAAGATGGAAGCAAGGGGCTTTGACAGGAATATTCTATGCTGGGTCAGGAACTGGTTGGATGGACGAGCCCAGAGAG
>VZRI01011609.1:55178-88947 GCA_013397515.1 Upupa epops | reverse complement strand
GCAAACAGAGGGTGCTCTCAACCCCCTCGCCCAGGTCATCAATGAAGATCTCAAACCAGCCTGGCCCCAGCACTGAGCCCTGGGGGACACTGCTCCTGTCCAGCTGCCAGCTGGATTTCACCCCACTCATCACAGCTCTGGGAACGGCCAGCCAGGCAGTTTTAGCCCAGTGAAGGGGACATTTATCCCTGCCATGGTTCTCCAGGTTCTCCAGAAGAGAGTTGTGCGAGACTGTGTCAAAAGCCTTCCCAAGGTCCAAGTGGATAACATCCACAGCCTTCCCCCCATCCAAAAGGGAGTCACATGAGCATAGAAAGAGATCAGGTAGGTAAGCAAGATCTCCCTTGCAGGATTTATGTGCCTGACCCCCAGACTTAAGAGAAAACATAAACCAGGTAGTTTGCAAAAAGGCAGAGGAAATAGTTGATAAAACTACAACAACTATCATGAGCTAAATCCAGCTTCCAATTTCAAAGTGTACTCCTATTCCAGTGTCTGAATTAAACTTATGATGATGTTGTTATTTTTAGAATGACATTTTGTTCAACAAGAAATAACCTTTAGACTTCATCCTCTCCCTATTCTCCACTTTATTAGTTTCCTGAAGATTTATTAATTTTAGGGATGATAAAGTCTGCTGTAAAAGCCACAGAATTATATCCATACCATGTGGTAGGTCCCTTCTCCCAGCACACATCATATCCCTAAGCCTGGGATTCCTGCTCACTGGCTTATGCTCAATGCAAGGTGCCCAAGTGCCAGACTGGATGTTATGATGCTGTAGATACTGATACCACAAGGCTGGGATCAGGCACACACCCACTCCTATCAGTTTGCTCAGTCCCTCTCTCTGACTGCCTAGATGTTCCTTCGCCTGCCTGTCTGGTCACAGAAGCAGGGTGACTGTAGTGGTGGAATCAGAATGGCAGATGCGGTTTGTAGTCCTTTCTATATGTTAACAATCACAGGGCTGCCCAGCGGACATCAAACCTCATCTAGCTGAAGACACCCCTGCCATTTGCAGGGAGGGTTGGACTAGATGACCCTTCTAACGCCAACTATTCTATGTTCATGGACATTTCAAGGCATGCAATGGACTGTTGTCATGATAGAATGAGGGGAAATGGCCTCAAGATGCATCAGGGGAGGGTTAGATTGGATCTTAGGAAGAAGCTCTTTGCTGGGAGAGAGGTTGGGCACCGGAACAGACTGCCCAGGGAGGTGGTGGAGTCCCCATCCCTGGAGGTCTTTAAAAATGAGTAGACAGAACACTTGAGGCCATGGTCTGGGGGTTAGGGAGATGCTGAGATGAGGGCTGGGCTTGATGATCCTGGAGGTCCTTTTCAGCCATGAGGATTCTATGATTCTATGCAAAACAGAGACTCTGAGGCTTTTTCTACAAAGTCTGTGGATTTTCCTCATCTGGATATTACTTAGCAACAGCAACCTCACCGGTATGTTGGACTATGCTCATGACTAGGTAGCTTTTAACAGCTTTTTACCGAGTTGGTGCAGTATTGTAAGTAGCCAGAGCTATCTGTGCTCCTAAAGATACAGCTTTCAGTGTGGAAACTCCTGGGACGTGTGAGAGGGAATCATCAGGTTTGCCCATTTCTTCATAGCTGCTTGATACAAGAAGTAACAGGCGGAGAGACGACCTTTCATTGCAGTCAGAGAGGATATTGCTGTTATGCTAAACAAACTCTCTGTTAAGGGAGGGAAACTTCAGAACACTTAAAATAAGAAATAACCAACTAAGAGCAAATGGAGAAGATGGAGAGAGGGCAGTTGTGAAGCACAAACATCAACAGATTGGGAAATGCCAAAATGAATACTTTAAGTGACTAACAGAGACCAGGCTTCAGGTACAGCCCAGTGACTAAGAGGTTTAGGGTGGAATGGGTGACTTATCTCAGGGAAAATAGAACCTTCAACTACACTACAATGCCCTTGGGAATCAGGAGTTATTTTCTTCTATATGTGATCTCAGAATTAAAAATGTATATAAATATATATACCTGGGAATTCTGGGGACTGCTCTGTTGTGCAAACTTCACAGGAGTAACTGAAATGGAAACCTCGTGAGGGCAGGCTGCTTGCTTAGGGTAATTTTATATTCTTCACATTGAACGGAATAAGGAACCCCATCTGCTCGACTTCATTCAATTTAGAAGATTAATTTAATAAGAATATAAACTCATCACTATGTGAAGTCAGTAGAAATTAAAATTCATGGGAGATAAAAAGATGTTTTTTCTCAAGCATTTTTTTCTTGTGGTTTTGAAGAAGATGTGAAAGGAAAACTGGCTGGAACTGTAGCCCAGCTCAGCATACCGTTTGTAAATGAACACTTCTGCATGACCACGGGTACAGCTTCCATTTCATTTCAGTGGGGCCTCCCCTCCATATTTACTTTTCTGTTGTTTAGCTGTTGAAATCTTGCTAACCACCCAGGTGGGGATTGTGTTTGGGGGGGGTCTGGTAGTGTGGAGGGGGATGCTTCCTGTAAGAGGCTTTGCAAAAGCTCTACCTAGCTCTGCCTTGGACCTGCCGCTGACTGAGATCAGCACCTCTGTGGATAAGCTTATTTATGAAGGAAAAACCTGTTGGAGAAGTTTTCTCCTTCGCTTTGGGTCTTTTGTTTGGGAACTCCCTTGTTTCTTGAAGGGGGAGATGCAGCCATGCAGTCACTCTGGTCAGTGAGGAGGCAGAATAGGCAAATCACGGTGAGGCAGGCAACGGGACTGCAAAGGACAGGCTGAGCTTTTGGAGACTTCAAATCCTTGATGGAGAAGAGTGCCTAAAGGCCCCCCAACAGGGGATGGATCCTGAAATGAGCCCTGTGTCTGATGGAGAGCACTTCATCACTGGAAGATCCACAGCTCACAGGAGATGCCCAAGCAAGTCAGAGAAGTCCATGGAGGACCATCTCCCCAGGGGAGGACTGTGAGGAGTTTTTCCTCTCAGGGGGTAGCAGAATTGGTCACAGGAAGAAGGGAAGGGGGTGTGGGGGGAGTCACCTGTATCCATTGCTGTCCTACAGGTGAATTGGTAGTGATGTTTATTGTTTAAATTAAATTGATTTTGTTTTCCCCAAGTGGGGTTTGTGGCCAAATAAGAAATGGAGATCAGGAAACTCCGAAGTAGTCACTAGATCTTCGTTCAAGATTGAAGTGAAGTAGAAGAAGTTGAAGATTTCCTCTGGATATCTGTGCTGCAGCTTTGTTTGGTAAGCTCGTTATGAGGGTGTCACATGCAGCCTCCCGTGCTTACTAACCATGAACTTTATCAGTCTTGAAGCTGATCTCTGCATGAGTGCAAGTCAGACTTCTGCTTTAAAGCTGTACGTTATCCCAAATACTACTTCCTTCTACTCAGTCAGCAGAAAAAACATCCCCAATTAAGCTGTGAGCACAGTCAACAGCCTCAGCAAAACAAAATTCATTACGTATTACCACAGATCCAGCAGCGAACGAACAGCTCATGCAAATTCTTCATGACGTTACAGCAAATATACTGTTAGCAGAAACGAGTTCTGACTTGCTGTCACCTTGATAACTTCTTGAATTACTTCTGCTTTCTTTCCCTGCTACACTGCAATTTCACGTCTAGTATTTTGGCAAAATTTCTTTGCTATAGACCTGCAGGAATGCTGCTAAAGCACTGCAAATTCATTAACTCACACGCAATAAAGGGTGAAGCCTCAGAAGTGTGTGTTGGATACGTGGGCTTTTGCAATAATATCGTTAGAGAATAAATAGTGCTCATTTCCTCGATGGCCATTCAGGGGGTTTTAGTTCTGTTGTGCAATACTCGGGCAAGTGCCCTGTTCATTAAGCACCATTCCAATTTTGTAAACACAGAGGTAGAGCTCAAACTCAGCTGCTCGGGAAAACCTCATCGCCATACATCTTAACTGTTTGTACTCCATCAGAAGTTGTAATTTGCTGAAGAGGTGATTTGGCAGAGTACTCAGTGACCCACTCTGAATATTTTCATTAGAAAGAATGCAGCTAGAAAACAGAGCAATAGATGCTATTGGATTGTTTCCTTATTATTTCTATTAACAAGATGAAATCATGTTCTTCTTCATACAAGAAATAGTGTATACCCTACTTTCAAGTTTATAGCATAGAAGGTAGAGCTGAGAGAAGCACCTGGAGTGTTGTGTTCAGTTCTGGGCCCCTCAGTTCAGGAAGGATGGCGAGGGGCTGGAACGAGTCCAGAGAAGGGCAACTAGAATGGGAAAGGGGCTGGAAGGTCAGCCCTGCGAGGAGAGGCTGATGGAGCTGGGTCTGTTTAGCCTGGAGAAGAGGAGGCTCAGGGTGACCTTATTGCTGTCTATAGCTACCTCAAAGGGGGTTGGAGTCAGGCGGGGGTCGGTCTTTTCTCCCTGGACACTGCAGACAGGACAGGGGGTCACAGTCTTCAGCTCCATCGGGGGAGGTTTAGACTTGACCTTAGGAGAAGGTTTTTCACTGACAGAGTGATCCGGGTTTGGAACGGGCTGCCCACGGAGGTGGTTGAGTCACCATCCCTGGAGGTGTTCAAGGTCAGGCTGGATGAAGTGCTGAGTGGCATGAGCTAGATGGCAGATGTTAGGGTTACTTATGCCTCAGTTCACTGATCTGAGTCACTGTATCTGCCAGTCTTCACATAACATGTAGGAACTTAATTATTTTTCCCACTTTCATCCATTACTTAAATTTGGTTGAATGCCTATCAAGAGCTGAGACCTAGATCCAAGAGCCTAAATCATCTCTCCATAAGAGTGCTTAGAGTAGAGCGGCGCATGAAAATATGATAAATTATGATCATTATATATAAATTACAAATTCTATTTATTTGATTTTTCTGTTCTGTCTTATGATAAAGGCTTTGTCTGCTAATTCTGTTTAAGTGGGAATACGATTTGACACACCACATTAGCCCTATTTACATTTCTTTGATGACATATACATGATGTATATTGCACTAGCTTACTCCAGCAGGGAAGAAGCTACTCTCCCTAAGTCTTTTCCACCTAGCACTGCGTCTCATCTCCAAACAAAGGCACTTCTTGTTTAGTGAAGAGATCTCTTATTCTGAACTAATTTTTACAATAGTTGAGAGTTTTCTTATGACATGACGTCAGAAAATTCCACTCTCCTATTATTTTGAGACTTTAGCCTGTTATCCAGGATTTATATTTAGTTGAACTCCACGGGCTAGAATGTGGGATTAGGATTTCACACTCTGTTCCATGATAGAACTTCCAATGTAGGCTTGAACAGTAACAGGACTAATGCAGTTCTTTTTCTGTCAGAAAATATGCATCTCTAGTTATTATTTTTTCGGTTGCTTATGCAGGGACTCTCCATAAAGAAATCCTTCTCCTGGTAGTCCCTCATTTCCCTTTTACTTTTTCTTACATCCAGCACTCCTTGCTCATGTCTCGTACTGTGACCTTTTCCTGTCTTGGTTTTCACTCTGCCCCTCTCAAGCCAAATTCCTCAAGGATTTAATTTTTTTCTTCTTTTCTGCTCTATCTGCTACCATAATCAGCAATTTAATAGTTTACAGTTTCATTGATGTGTCTTCTGTGCTCTGCAAACTTGGCCTTGCAATCAGATTAGCAGGGTATGGAATGGGGATTAAATTCCTCGTAGACTTCCTACCCTTTCCACCATTGCAATAGCATCTCTTTATACTCAGTTCCTATCTGGAAAGCTTGTGGTTCTGCTGAGTCCCTTTACAAATAACACACATTAAAAAGCTGCCACCACAGAACCTCAGAGGGCAAACAGGGCGCCATGCATCGTGTGAGCTAGATGCTTTTCCCTTTAGAACTCTTTACATAGAAGACTCTTTTATACTTTTTTTTCCATGAATTATAAATAGAATCTTCATTCAGGCGGTATCTGATCAATTCCTCTCTGAGTGGTTGGTTGTGGTTCCCTTATTCATTCAAAAGCCACATTGGGTGCCTATGTTCTTCACCAAACAGCAGCAGAATCCTAATTTGCTATTTGATTCTAAAATAGAGATGTATTTTTACTTGAAATATAGAGATAAATAAATGGGGCTTTCCTAATAAGTACATTACACATGTTCTCCGTTATAATTCCAAGCAGGACAGTTAGATACACCAATTAGAATGAGTGCCGGTGCATACCCACACGAGTGAGCTATAGTTGTCAGGAGTTATTCAGCTTCTAACACGAGGATAGCCAGCTTTTAATGAAAATAATACTAATTTACCTATTAGTGCTGCCCACAATAGGAACTTGTCAACACACCCGCTCCATCTGCAGCGTGGGAAAACAGCAGCTGAAATGAAATGCAATGATTGATTTCCACTTTATTCCCTTGATCAAAAAGTTCTTCACATGCAGATGAAAGAAACTGTGACTGCAGCTTTACCCCGAGTTGTTTCTCCCGAAATCTTAGCTAGCATGGACAAAATCATGGAATGATTTCTTTTTTTGGGAGGTGACTGCCAAGGAAGAGGACGACAGCTGCTCTTCTATAGCTTTGCAGAGTTTTCGAGAGGAAACAGATCATCAAAACTTGAATGCTTCATTTTATAGCCATCTTCTATATTGTGTTATTTTAAAAAAGGCAAATGCCTCTTGACAAAGCTAAAAAATGGAAGAGATGAAGCTCCCGGTGCTGGCAGCAAAGTTTTTCCAAACACAAACTGAAAATGTTGGGCTTTGTTCTTAGTTTCCCAATTCTTGCTGTTAGTACAAGCAATAATGAGCACAACCACAAGAGAGATTTGAGAAAAAACCTATAATGATGCTTTCTGAAGGAAAAACAGCAACTTTTGTGTTTGATTTTTGATGAAGAGATTTCTGGCTGAACCTTCACAGACCTCGGCAGGAGGAAAATAAATACAATACCTGTTTTTCCTCTTCAGGACAGTCTGGTGGCAAGTAATTGGAGCAGAGGAAATGGTTGCAAGCTGCACCGGGGAAGGTTTAGGCTGGATGTCAGGGGGAATTTCTTCACCAAAAGGGTTACCAGACATTGAAACAGGCTGTCCAGGGCAATGATGGAGTCCCCATCCCTGGAGTATTTAAATGACTTGCAGACCTAGAACTCAGAGACATGATTTAGTTGTGAGCTGGGGGTGCTGTGTCAATGACTGCACCTGATGATCTTGAAGGTGTCTTCCAACCAAACATATTCTGTCATGCTGTGAGTTCTTTCAGAGCCTGTGAAGCTGTCTCAGGCGTTTGTGCAGCAATGAATGAAACATAACTCCTGTCTGCTTCTGGCTCTGAGTTAGGACACTTTTTGTAATAATTTGTAAAACAGCTGCAGTATTTCTGCCACTTTAAAATGGCAATGTTTAATCCTCTCCTATCAGGTGGAAATCCGATGTTTTTCAGACTCTATTCAAAGGGAGAAAAGGATAAATAATCATTTGAAAGCTGTCTCTACGAGGAAAAGACATTTTGACAACGGTAATTTTGGCTTCCATTCTGACCTGCAATATTGCTTTGCATCCTTGTTGACAAGCAATAATATCTCGCTCTGACGGTGAACCAGCTTGTAGCTCTGCATTTTTAAGCATCTATGAGCAGATCTTTCAACGATGTGTCTTTTCATCTTCGACACTTAGCTTGGAAAATACGTGCCGCTGCTCAGATCGGTGGTGTTTCTGTTCGACATGAATTAATCATCTGCCCCAGTTTCAGCAATGCAGTTCGGAGTGGTTGATACCAAAGTCCGGATCTTAGAGACAGGCAGAGGAGTAACTAATTTTATAGGAACACACCAAAATGTGAGATTATTTGCATTGTCCCGAGTACTCTATCTCCCCTCTTAAGCACTTTTGATCCTAAGAACTTCAATCTCAACTCCAATCTTTTCCCTAGGGTGAAGATCCTTGGGTTTCTTATTGTTTTCTATGTTAAGTAAGACAAAAAATAGAGTTGGATGGACACTTCACCGTCATAGCCCAGCCTCATACCCCAGCAGGTGATCATGGAACGTGTGCTCTTCGTCTCCCAGGTTTGAATTTACATCACTATTTTTTCACAGCCTCTATTATGGCCATGCCAAAAAAAGACATTATCTCATCTTCTTTACTTTCACAGCATTTTTTGATCTGTTTGAAGAATAATATAGCTGGTATTTTAGGCACACAAAATTGGATTTCATCAACTCTGGATTATCTGACAAATACCTACATTTTCTCAGTCCTTTTAAATGCTTTCCTCCTGTGATGTTTGATATTGCTTTTCTATTACTGGAATACCCATGCAATTAGACGATTTTACTTCTTTAGTAAAGATAGAAACAAAGAATGTATTATAAATGATGCCTTGATGGCATCATCTTTATTAGCTTGTCATTCTGCTGATCAGAAGAATGGGTGAGAGCAGTTAGAAAATTAAATGTTTCTCTTTCATCTGTCATTGCTTCCTAATTCTGTACCGGGAGGCTCAGTTAACCCTTTCCTAGGCTCATTATTTCTGCCTTTGCTGAAATTGATAATTTTCAGTCTGCAACTCTCCTTCCTTCCATTTCTGCTGGTTGGCCATCTTCAATGGATGCGGCCATTCATGATGCCTCTCATCACCCAAGTCTCCTTTCAGGTTGTACATTCTCATCTACTTTCTCCCTAGTGCTTGGAAGCAAATCTAGGCAGACTTTTCTCCAACTTTCTTGCTGTATCTCCCTTCACAGTCCTGCTGGATTCTGTTTTCTGATATACTCCTTTTGGAGCAGGAGTGGGATTGACCTCAGCACCAGTCTGTTTCTTATCACGTGGACAGCTAAGCAGACCTAACTGTGAAACTCCAATCACATCTATTGGCTGTTCAACCAGATGCTTGGTAAGGTAAATAGCTAATCATAGTGTCAGCATGGATTTGAACACAACAACAGAATGCACACTCTCCCTGGACCTCACTGACCCTCTTTACTGTTCTCCATAGATCTTAAATCTATGTTAGAATCTAGAAGTCTTCCTGGTTAGCACCTATAGAGTAAAATCCTGTGTACCCCTCCTCAGTACCAGTTAGCGAACTAGAGATTTTCATGGGGACTCTGAAAGATTGATAAAACAGGTCTTATCAAATTTAAAGAAAGCTCTTTACTAAATTACATGAAATTACTAAAAATAGGAATTGCCAGCACTGTCTTCTTGCTCATTATCTGTCGTTATCACTACATTTTCAAACAATTAATCCTCACTGGTCTAGTTTATCTGTGGGTGTACAGTAGCACAGAGATGAGACCCTATGATTAATACTGACAGCTTCAGGACTTGGTCTTTTAACCCCAAGGTTGAATTCATGCTGTTTGAGAGCTCTTTCACAAGGAGAGATGGAAGAAGCCTGGGCATTCTACTTTGCTCTGCTTTACCCTCTCACTGTTGATAATTTTACACTTTTTATACCTGTCCCCAAAAGAATAGGAATCACTTCTGCTCCAAGCATAGTTCACCCCATTCTGGGGAAAAGGATTTGTTTTGATTTTGCCAGCAGTCTTCCCAGCTTATTCTTCAGGGTTGTCTTTTCTACTTTTACAACACACCCTTTCGCTCTAAAAGGCAAGGGACAAGCCAGTGTTGCCCTGAAAGCAGCCCTCCTGTCTGTCCTAACGGCTTGGGTTTATCTGTGGGTTTTACTCCTTGCACTTCTTCCCTGACCCCACCATTGTCAGTCTCTCAAAAGCTTCCATTTTCTTTTTCTTGGTTTCATTTTACTCGTGTGCTTAATTTTAACCGCCTTACAAACCAGCTGTGCAGGTTAGAACTGAGAGTGCTGCAGCCTTACACAGTGGTTTTTACTGTCCACAGCTACAGCTGTTGGATTCAAGACGAGCAAATAATCACTCCCTTTTCGTTCAAATGCTTCATCTTCACCCGGTTACTAGTTTGGCTTCCATCTCAGGATGTGAACATCACGCTGACATGACTCTAAGACCATCATTTGTGTAACAGCTACATGACTGCCTTCGGGCTCGTATCTTTATCTAAGATCTGTGGAAGTGATGCACCAAAACTGTCTTGGGTAATTAATGTGTGTTCTGAATAAAAGAAACCACTAAATGAATGTCTTACAGTATTTCCTCTGCCTCTGAGAAAAAGCGTCTGCTAATGCTGCACTTGTTTTCAAAGATTCGATCAATGCAAGCATGAAGTTTAGAAGTGGAAAAGCTTGGAATTCACCCTCGGGAGAGTCTCTTGGCAGACAAAGCAGGACACTTATACCCTACTTATGGCAGGAATGTTGGATGGTTTAAGTCTGCTGCATAAAAGAGTAACTCCTCAGGGTGTCTCCAGATGACAGAAAACCTGACCTGTGATGATGTGCTGATCTGGAAGCACAACAGCAAACAGAACAACTCCCCAAGGAGCCAAGGATGCACTTTCATTTGATAGAGAAGGAACTGCTCCGACTGACATGAGGCATTGCACTTTCTTACTAGAGAATGTGATAAGCCTCTTCATGACAAGATACAGAAAACCCAGAAGTTTTGCCTGTACTTGCCTCTCACATTAGCTTTTAGAAAATTATTGAGGGAGAAAAATGTTTAACCACAAAGACTTGAAATGGAATAGTGTGCTGTGGACATTGTGTAATGTTAAACAGTCCCAGCACTCTCAACGTTTCCTCCTGAGAGAGATGCTCCAGGCCCACACTCATCTTTGTTGCCCTCCACTGGACTCTCTTTAAGTAGTTCCCTGCCTCTCTTGAAGTGAGGAGCCCAGAACTAGACACAGTATACCAGAGGTGACCTCATCAGCAGAGTAGAAGAGGAGGACCTACAATCAACACACTTCCTAAAGCACCCCAGAACACCATTGGCTTTCTTGACAAGGGCACACTGTTGGCTCATGGTGAATTTACTGTCTACCAGGACTCCAAGATCTTTCTCTTCATACTTCTAACCCATACTGATGGATAGGGCTCTTCCTCCCTGGGTGCAAGACACAACCTCCCTCAGCAGCCCGTTCCAGTGTCTTCCAGTTTAGACTTCCAGGCTAAACCTCCCCTCTTCCAGCTTGAAATCATTCCCCCTGCTCCTACCACTCCAAGCCCTTGTAAACAGCCCCTCCCCAGCTTTCCTGTAGCCCCCTTCAGGTACTGGAAGGTCACTATAAGATCTCCCCAGAGTCTCCTCCAGGCTGAACAGCCCCAACTGTCCCCATAGGAGAGGTGATCCAGCCCTGCAATCATCCTATTAGCCCTCCTCTGGACACTTTCCAACAGTTCAATCATCTTTCCAAGGATGGAGATGAGACTAACCAGCTTGTAGTTTCCTTCTTACCCTCCTTGAAGACTGGAGTGACATTGGCCTTTCTTCGATCCTCAGAGACCTCTCCTCTTCACAACCTTTCAAAAGTGATGAAGAGTGGCCTGGCAATGACATCTGCCAGCTCTTTCAGCACTTGTGGGTGCATCACATCAGGACGCTTAGATTTCAGGATGTCCAGTTTAGCTAAGAGCTCCCCAGCCTAGTCCTCCTCTACTGAGGGAGAATCCTCTTCAAACCTTTTGTCTTCAGGGCTTGGGCTTCATGAGGACTCAATTTAGCAGTGAAGACAGAAGCAAAGAACCCATTCAATAACTACCCTCTCTATGTCTTCTGCCACTAGGGTGCCCATCTCATTCATCAGTGGGTCCACATGTTCCCTGGTCTTCCTTTTTCTGCTGATATACTGGAAAAATCCCTTCTTAATGACTTTGACAGCCCTTGCCAGACTAAATTTCAGATTTGCCTTAGCTCCTCTCATTGCATCCCTGTGTTTGCTGCTGATATTCCTATAGTCCTCCCAAGCCTTTTTTCCACGTTCTGTAAATTTCTCTCTGAGTTTTTCCAGAAGATTCTTACTCACCCATGCAGATCTCCTGCTTCCTCTGTTTGATTTTCTACTCATATTGGCAGTGTTTCTCACAGGTAGGCTGCTATATCTACTGCAAATACCTGTCACATGAATATCCCTTAGCTGTCCAATCTCAAATATCTGAGTTTATTGCAAATTACCTTTTCCTCTGGAGTGTAGAGGGTGGTAATTAAAGCTTGAAATTCCCTGACATTTTTTTTTTGCTTGTTGCTGGGGAGAGTAAATGGAATTACACATCGTAACACCGTTTTCTGTAGCATTCACCTCTATAACCCTTAGTAATCCCCTGAAATTATCCTCATTCCAGCTAGATGCACACAGTCAATATTCACTGAACTAACACTTCATTCTGGTGCATTATTTCTGGTGTCAAGAGAGCTGACACGAACGTAATCATGCTTTCCGAAGGAATGTGCTGTTTGAAGCAGTTCATTTATGATATTGTTTAGGCAGAATGCAGAAGTTAATTTAAAAAAAGAAGAACATTAATTCCCAGAATAAGATCCGAGCCAACACTGGCACCGTAAATCTTTCTGTAGATGGAAGGAAATTGTCAGCAATTTAGATATTTGAAGAGAGTTAAAATTCAAATAAATAAGAATACTTGTCATGGCAGTCGACACATCTTCCCAGAAATGCATGTTTCCACTTGTTTCTATTCCTACGCTGATGAATTGATTTCAGATTATTGTGAATAAACAATCAATATGCTGGGAATGATGCGAGGGGGTCAGATAACAGGAATCAATACACTGTAAAATTCTTTTCCAGATGTAATTGCACGAGAAGTAGGTGAGTCACCCCTAACTATTTTATTAGTGACTTCAATGAGGAAAATTAATACAAACCTCATCAATGCCACAACATCATGCTACAAAAGTGAAAATATTGAGATAATAACACAACAGTAAATGTCTGCTGCTTCCTGCAAATGTAGTTAATACTATTACAGCAGTCGATTTCTTTCTTTGATGGTCTGTATTTAAGAAGCATAACGTTTGGGATTGCCCCAACCCAGACTTTGCACTTGACCTTGTTGAATTCATGAGGTTGACATGGGCCCCCCTCTCAAGAGGGGCTCTAGGGATGACATTTCTTCCTTCCAGTGTGTCAATTGCATCTTGGTGTCATTAGTGAATCTGCTGAGTGTACATTCAATTCTGGTGTCCATGTCACAACAAGGATGTTAAATGGCACTGAGGCCAACATTCTGACGAGCACCACTCATCACTAGTCTCCACTTGGGTATTGAGCTGCTGACCACAACCCTTCAAGTGTGACCATGCATCTGATTCTTTATCTGGTAAGCTCTCCAATCATAGAAACTTCGGATGCTTTACATGGTCCTGAACCTGATTTAGGTGGTTCTTCCTTCTCCCAAGCCCAGCCTTTCACTTCTCTTGTTGGGCAGCATGGTTTGAGGTAAAACTGTAATTGAATACTTCAACCAATGTGTTCTTTAGAAGATCTGGCACCATGAACGCAATTACTCCCCAATGGGTTGAGATTTAACAGCATTTTTCTGATGTGTGCTAAAGCAGTGCATAATGGTTTTAGGATGAGTTTCTCCTCTCCTTGTCCCTTGGTAATTATTTTGGCATTGACGAGTAAGCTAGACCACAGAAACAGTATCTTTCCTGAGATAAGCTGTTTAACAGGAGAAGTAACACACACTTGGGTGTATCTTGCACCTGAGTCAACTCTCTTAAAAAGCTTTAATGTTGATTTTTAAAGAAAATGCACAACAGGATTTCAATTCATGGGAAAGAAAAAAGTCATGGAAGATCAGGTATTTGGCCAGGGAAAGTCTTCCACAGTGAAGAAAAAAGTCATGGAAGATCAGGTACTTGGCCAAGGAAAGTCTTCCACAGTGAAGCCCCAGGAATATTGCCTGGACTTAAGAGGATCCAGTGCACAAAAGATCCCTTTCAATTTTCTTTGTTGCCCAATAAAGAAGGAAGAATAGAAGAGTACCTAGAGTTCAGGTTTACTCTAAACCCACTTTCACTCTGGTTAGGAGCAGCTATTGTTCAAATCCTTCTCGCCTCAACAAAACCACATGCAAAGGCAAGAGCAGAGGTACTGAGCCATCGCCAATTTACCATTGGAATCTTTACCACGTACTGTGAGAATCTGTTGTCTGTAAAATCCTCTTAGTCACTTGATGGAGAAATACCCTATCATTACACACATAATCACATAATTTCTCAGCTTAACTACTATGCTGTTATGAAATCATACAAGTGACAATTAAATTACGTCTTTTTAAACAGTTACAGGGTGCTTTATCTCATTTTTGAATCTTTAACTAGTTTCATTATGAAAATTGGAAGTTCAAGACTTCAAATAGTCAATTTTAGGTTTATCACATTATGTGGTAGCTAATTTGAAGGTCTGAATAGCTGCCATTCCTCATTACTGAAAGTTTATGCGTGCTATGTGGCTTTGTGGAAACATTCATTTCTTTTGCTTTCCAGAATTTCCCTCAAATTCTGAAGTTATTGGAAAACCTTGAATTTTTATTTTTAAAGGAAATATACAACAGTATTATTTGGGGAAATGCTGAGGAAAAATGTTCCATGGAAATCCAACAGACTTTTAATTTTGCTTGGTAAGAGCCCTATGCAATCCTTCTGATTCTTTAGAACCTTTTTTTTACACACAAAGAAGTGTTGCCACTGCGGAGCACGACTCCAACCTTGAGAGAAGTGTGACACTTACAGTTAGGAAAAAAAATTCTCTCTATGCAGCTTTAAAATCTGTTTCAACAGTTTTTGTCAGCTATATCTGGATTGGTGTGCATCCTTCTCAGAGCTGATGATCTGTGCAACAGCTGTGTGTTTTCCTTGGGCATACACCAGTTTAAAGTTATTTACTGTGTGTCAGCCTAGACAATCTAGTGTGTAAGTACGTGACAAACCATCTGCGCTGAACTGCCAATTAAATACGTACTTTAAAATGCAAAGCAAATTACTATTGCTGCTAGAATTTTATGATTGTCTTCAAGGAAACCTTGCTGAAGATGTTTTCGCTTAAACTTCATCTCAGTTGTTTATCCTGAGATGAAATTAAGCAATTAATTTAGTTAATGTGTTAATGGGCCAACATGAAAACAAAACAAGGAGGATTCAAAAACCATTTGTAAATTACAGGCAAAACCCCCATTATAGAATCATGATAGAATATTACCTGGTAGAGATGACATCGATAACGAACACGAAGACAGGAAAATAAATGAAGCCAAACCCCTGCAGAAAAAAATAAGGACAAAAGTATCAAACAATGGTTTTATTTTTCCACCAACTGAAAAAAAATATTTCAAAACTTGTTTGAGAAGAAACTAATCTATAATCTGGAGGTAGTGGATCCCTGGAACAGGCTGCCCAGAGAGGTGGTGGAGGCTCGCTCCCTGCAGACATTCGAGGTCACATTTGATGGGATTCTGTTCCAGTTAGAGATGTCCCCGCTTGTTGTAGGGGTGTTGGACTAGACGACCTTTGCACGTCTTTTCCCACCCAATGCATTGTATGATTCTATGATCTTTTATGTCTTCATATTAATCTATAGCAATTCCCAGGAAAGCTGTGTCTTGGCTTCAGAAATACACTGCCATTGAAAAAGCAAAGCTAAAGCCAGACCCCGCGACCCTGCAGTAAGCATTGCACTGCATATTAAAACAGACTCCACAGTAGCTGAAAGGTAGGGTATGAGAACATATGATGCCTTTTCTCCATAGTTAAATATAAAACACAAAGCACAAAAACAGAAGGAATTCTCTCAGTGCCTAAATGTCTTGTAAATCACTTGTACTCCTCGTACCTGTCTTCTCGCACTGATATTATGGGATTTTCCTCAGAAATATCGTCCTGCTCTGTGAGCAGATGTGCTTGCATTATTCTGACAGATAGAGAGAGGTATGTTTGTTCCCAATTATGATAGTTGAGTGCATGAGAGGCCAGCAGAGAATGCAGGCTTCTGGCTTGCCCTCAGATTCCTCAGAGGTGAAGGAAAGGAGCCCTCTTGAAGATCAGACGTACTCCTTAATAGTGGGAGACTATTCTACAACCTAAGAACCACTGACTTGTAACAAGCCAATATGTAGTTCATGTAGTTCACTAATCCAGAATGAGAATTTTCTGAGAGGAATGAATACAAAGCTTTTTTGGAAAGGTGAGCAGTGATCAATCCCCCCTCCATCAAGATTTGAAGGAAAGAAACTGGTGCTGCACAATGTACAGAGCAAGATATTGGAGAAGAATCTGTATTTCACATGGGACACTGGAGTGGACTGAGACTATGGAGGTAAGGAAAGGGAAAGTTGCTTTGGTTTTCAAGCCAAAACAGCCCTAGAATCTCAGTCTGTAATATATAGTAATGACTTAAAGTGTGGCAACCTCCCAGGAAGCTCTCACAGTAATAGGCTGAGATTCAGCTTTCCCCCTATAAACCATTTGTGTGGTTAAAAAGTGGTTTGCAGACAGGCTAGAGAAGTAAAAAGATATTCTAGATCTTCTAGAGTTAGTGCATCTTACAGGGCTAAATAAAGGAGTGGTCTCTACCCCGCTGCCACTGAGTCTGGGGGCAGGTCACAGATTTCATTTCAAACCTTCTGACTGAGTTATCAGTGCTTCCCTGGCCTTCTAACAAATTTCCCTGTTGTTACCTACCTACTGAAACATGTGAAGTACGAGAGGGAACTCTTAGAAAAGGAATGCTGCTTTGAAGGTTTGGGAACCTTCGGGAGTTTGTATGACAATTTCCCTTACAGGCTGATGTGACCACAAAGAATTCTGCCTGACTGAGGTTTGGAAACGAGTTTCCTTTAAGCATTGATTTATTAGCTAAGCAGAGAGACACAACTGTTCCTTAAGATCTAACTTGCCTGACTGGCTGCATTTGGAATTGGAAATTCTTCCTGCAGCAAGGCGCAATTGTTATTTAAGATCTGCCTTGCCTCACTGATTATGCTTGGAAAACTGTTTCTGCCTGCGCTATTACCTTCCTGCTAAATAATGCTCGGGCTCCCTCGAAATTATTTCAGCTTGTCTGCATTCCCTATGGAATTGTCTGGAATTAAATTAGACCCTTCCTTTTTGATTTCTCCAAACCAGTTTTAAGTAAAATACTGAACTGAGAAGGAACTCTTTTATTGGCAATTCAGCTGTTGCCTTTGACTGCTCATGTAGTTTACTTTGAAAAGCTAAGGAAAGCTCTAAAACGCACATAAGGCACATGGTGCAGATCAGCTAAGGAAAGCAGTGCTCTAACTAGCTATTTCACTCTGAGCAAGAGAAAAATGAACGTCATGGCACCCACAGGTGCAGAGGGTCACCCAGCTGCCGACAAAACAGGGTGTGCTAAAGGGCAAATTGATAATATCCATCATTTCACTTTATCTGTGGTCAGAGAGGAAGGCTTTTGTGTATCCTATCACCTGCAAACAAAACACAACATTGCAGAGGCATGGGCCTTGCCCTTAATGCTAAGAATCCATCTGAATTTCCATAATAAGCCTTCTGGCTTCTATCTCAGACATGCAAACGTACCATGAGATATAAATCAGCACAAAAGCTGCATGGCTCACAAGTTTTTCCTGCCTTTTTGAACTATTTCTGCCTGGTTTTGCTGTCCGGATGAACTTTTAGTCAACGCACACGCTGCTCTCTCTAAAATACCTTGACTCCAGGAAGATGCCATGCTCATTAAATTATCACACGTTATTGTAATGATTCGTATGATAACACCATAAATAGCAAACGGAAGGGAGTGAGGCACACTTTCCCTTCGCTCAATATAGTGCTGTAAGGTAAAGTTGGGAGAGCTGGAATCCTTTTTTTAAAGTAAACATTTTTAGATGAGAATTTTTCTCTTTGTCCTGTCAAATAAAATCTACCTGGCCAGAACATACCCTCAAGATATTCCTTTACGTTATACTGCACTACAATACAGAAACATTTCATTCTGCTTTCACTTGGTTTCAACTTTGTCTCATGAGAAGGTGAGAACTGCCCCAAAGTCAGACCAAAAAGCCAGTGTTCCAATGACAGAATTGAGAAGAAGCCGGTGTCCTGGGTTCTGTGTGACGAGTGGGATATAATTTCTATGGAAAGGACTGTGTTCCCCTAGCGCGTCATTTCGGCAATCCTTGATTAGTGCTTCTGGTGCTTCAATATTGACGGACTCACTCTTTTTTTCCTCCATATTTTGTCCTTCTAATGCTTTGTAAAACCAAGCCTCATAACTGAAGTGCATTTTTATATCAAATCTTTTAACTTGTTTTCTTGTATTTCTGTTCATAGTCTATCACTGGCATTTTTTATTAGAGAATTTTATCACACCTCTGTCATATGTGACCTTTAGACGGCAACATCATCCCCGGGGACCTGACAGTTATTTATATCTCCTTGTAAAGAACCTACCCCGATATTCAGGCAAACATGACTCTCTCTGGATCTATATTTTCATTGCATCAGTTGAGAAATATTCATAAATCTTATAATCCAAAGCAAATAAATGCCTGCAAAGCAGCATTTTGTAACCGTATCTTACAAATAAATACCAGGGGACTATGCTATGAAAAGCAGGGGAGGTTCATTAGAAACAGTAGGAATAGTTCAGAAGTGGCATGGCATTTTGGGGGGGAGGGAGTAGCTTTCAGCCAGCAGAAGGCAAGCAGTAACACATGATTTGTATCATAACAAGCATTAACAATTTTGTCTGCTAACAGTGAGTTAAATTGGCGACAAAATTCCATGAGAATTCATTCCATTAGAATAAACCTTTCCAAGAAGAGCTGCTAGCTCATATTTTTTCCATACACACCTGCTGAACTTCAAAAAGCCAGGCCTTTTTCTTGTTAAGGACAAAGCCAGTTCTCTGGAAGATGCTTCAATAGTAGATACCTTGGATTACAACTGCAGTACAGAACAGCACCTACGCATCCATCTGTGCAAGACCATAGCTGGACACCTTTAATCTATTTGATTTTTTAAGATAAGTACTCGCTAATCACATCTAGATACCTTTGAAAATCTCATCATAGTGTTCTACCATTTAGTTATTTTCCTACAAACTAATTTCCACACCGTGCTGCATGACTTAAAGTGAAGCAAGTTGTTACTGAATTCGCTATGGAATTCTCAGTGGGGCATCACATGTCCAGCACTTAAAAAGGAGATTAATTTCAGGACAGGGAATAATTTCAGATAGCGATTGTAGGTGTGCAGGACGGAAGCAAGACCCATCCTAATAGATAAAACGCTTTGCTACAGTCTGTTTGGCCATAGCACAGTTATCAGCATTAGCAGATATATATGTCTTTGAGATACAAAGAGCGTTTGCTTTATTGATGTGAAAAGCAAAAGGATAAACTATATTTCAATTAAGTCAACAGAACTGGAACCTAAGTCTATAAATGTTTAGTATCTGAAGAAAAATTTCTCACCGAGTGGTTTCAAATTTGTTCTGCACTGACACTCTCTGTGTAGAGCAAAATTAATGTTCTCTTTTGATGCTTGATTTTACTCCATGTTTATGGTAAAATAAATTCTACTGGAAAAGGGTGCGCGAATACTGGTGAAAGTGCTAGCATACAACTGCCTCTGCTTCTCTTTGGCTTTCCAGTAGGGTTATTCATGACGTACTAAACCCCACGACAGTACATGATCCATGGGCTGCAGAGAGGTAACGTATTGAAAACATTCCTCAGGGTGTTGTGATATAAAAATATCACTCGGTAATCTTTGAAGGAAACTGGAATTGTGCTTTGATCACTTGATAACTGTTCTACGGTTGCTTAAGGCGTCACTGCCCGCAGAAACATGTGACAACAGATGAGAAAAATATAAGATAGTTGACGTAGCTGCCAGAATCAGAAAGGAACAGCTGAGTCAATGGATTTCCTCTGCTGGCCACATATATTTCTCTGAAAATGGGGAATGGGTTGAATCCCTTTCTTCTGAGAGATATAAACTCCTCCGAGATTGAATTCTCTGCAGTATCTGCATTGTCTTTGACTTGACATCACCAGGAGAAAAAGAAACAACTCCAAGAAAGGTGTGTAAGGAACTTGATGGAAACCACAGACAGCAGTACAGTGTCAGGTAGAGCAACATGAAAGAGGTTCAGTATTTCAGGCCTTCAGAATGAATTTGTGCTCAGATTTGATTCCTTTGATTGGGAACAGTACCACTGGAGGAGATTAAACTGAAAATAAGGTGGAATATTCTGTCCAGTTAAAGCTAAACCCCAAGAAGGGATGTATTCAGTGATAGAAAGGAAGGGGTCGGTCATAAAAAGGACTACTGACTTACTTGCCTAACACTTAGTAAATTCAGACTGGTTATATACCACGCACCCTTAAGCACTTACGAACCATGAAGATAAAATCACAATCCTTGCTTGCTAAATTTAACATAAATCAGAAAAAGCCCTGCAGACATTTTTAAAGCCTCAAGAGGAAATGAAGGTGTAATGGAATGTTTGAGTCTTTACAGCCAGCAGGGACTTAATCTCAGTTGCCTGACTTTCTGAACGAACTATTCCTCATGGACATCTGGTGCATGGGAGAACATCAGAGCTCACGGGAGCATGCGGGGAAGGCTCTTATACTTTTGGTCTTTATATGGCTTTGCTCCCTCAGTAAGAGCTGACTGATTGCTGTGGCAGGGGGATTGGACTATGATCAAGATCAAGCCAATGTCTGGTAATTAAGATTTTCTCAGAATTAATAATATGAGAAACTTGGAGAACTCGGTTATTTGTTCCATGAAGAATGTGCTCAGCAGTAGGTACACATGCTCTGTAATAACCATTTTCCTTTCAATACAGGATTGTTTCAAAGAGTACATTTTCTAGTGCTGTGCTAAATGTGTTCTAAAAGCATGAGCAATGGTCTTCCACAGCCTACACCGGCAGTTTTCTGTGTCAGGAATACAGATGTGCTTATATTGCTGTCTATCACCTTAAACAGAAATTCTGCCCTTGAATTTCACAAAGAAAATTTTCAAAGGCACAAAAGTTTGCCAGGAATGCAAGTCACTGAAGGTTCCCTTGCATTCTGAAGGAGCTATCCCCTTGGTTGCCACCTGGTGTTCTTCTTTGTGCTCTGCCTTAACTCCTTAAGCACTTTTCTTTTTAACTCTGAGTTTTCCCTCATCTCTTCTTCCTCTCTTTGATAACAGTCAGAGTCAAAGAGAGTCTGGCTAGGGATATGCAAGCTGATCCAAAATTCGATGAGAAGACACAATGTTTTCAAAACTTCTTAATCAGCTCAACTTTAAATGTGAGATTTTAATAGAAATTGAAAATTTTGGTTGGTTTTTTGGGGTTTTTTCCCTTCAGATATGAAGAAAGGAATTAGTAATACTTCAGGAGCTCAGCTGGGTTTACAGTTGTTAAAACAATTGAAGATATCACCCGTTTTTAAAACATAATAAAAGAAATGAGAAATAATAAAGAATAAATATTTTTGGTCTATTTTTAGTCTTATTCCTTAATATTATGATTAATAATTACTGGTAACTAATGCTATCACTTGTACAGAAGCTTCCGTAAAAGAATAGAGGCAGATTTACTCTGGAAACAAATTAAAATGGGATTTCATTCTTCAGAGAAATGAAGGGCATGAATATTCGCTGATTTTTTTACAGAGAAGATGATAGAAATTATTAAAATTGTATTTTCTTCAATAACTTTTTATTAAACACCCCATTTTGATCTAGAAAAGCAATGCATGCATAGAAATTAGTTTATATTTGCTCAGGAACACAGTGCTTCTTTGTAATCTAACCCGTATGCAATTGACAAAGGAGAAAAAAGCGTATATTCAGGTGGGTTAGATCCTTTCCAATTACTGAAAGGATCTAAAACACAGAAAAATATAGCAAGAATCAACTCTCTTGTCAGTTGAAGTCTTCACATTGTCTCTTTAAGGATGAACATGAATTTGTGGATTCTAACTTTTAAAGAATTACGTTAAGGGTGTTTTGCAATTGGAATTATATTCTCTTTCAACCAGAACACACGGCCTGGTAATCCAAATCTGCCTTTTAAATGGAAACGTTGATTGGAATTTCAGCACTGGACCAGTTAGTGCACAGAGAATGCCAGAGAGGAATAGGCAGAGAAGCCTGAAAGGAGCACTGAGCTCGCTCACACAAGTTCAGGACAGCCATCTTGCACCACTTACTGAAGAGAGGGGGTTTTTCCTCCCTACAACCATATATTTTTATTCCCCGAGGTCCTAAGATTCTAATGGTTTATACTGGATCCACACTTCTACAACATTCTGGTGCTTAAGATGAAGGGAACATCAGAAGCTGACTTGCTCCATCTCAGGGAGGGCCAGTGATACCTGCAGTTTTCCTAACAGACTCCTTCTCAAGTCTGGCCCAGTCTAGCTACGTTCATTCTAGTTTTCTGGTCTAATGCCATTTACATCTGCAAGGAAGGGAGATCATTCCAACTTAAATAGAAACTATAAATATAGATGCAATAAATAATAACAGCACGGAATTGATTTGCAAATGGCTCAGCACTAATGCAATCTTCCCGAGATTCTTGTGCGGAATTCCATCCAGTGGAATTATTCACAAGAATAATGTGTGCTTATGTAATCATTTACTCATAAATTTGTTTGGAGGACTGAAGCAGTGGGAAGACAAAATAGATACAGGATGAGGAATAGAAATATCAGACTGCACATAATTGCTTTCGCTACTAATTCACTGGCTTAATGTTGGCTTCATAAAAGCAATGATGAACTCATTTAGTATTATTGTGAATGTCATGAGGATTTCTGGAGGATCCTCATTCAGCATTAATTAACTCTGATCATTATTTTAAAGTGTTCATTGCTCTTTCTGTCTTTTACAACTAGCTATTTCTCGCTGTTTTGTCATTTCTGATGGTATATTTTTAAAGTATTTCTTTGCCTAATTTGATTTTCACCTTCCTGATTATGTATATCCATTTCTAACTTAGATGTTAGGGTTACTTGGTTGATTTGGATTTAGATTGGACTGGATGATCTTTAAGGTCTTCTCCAACCTTATCGTTACTGCAACTTTTATAGGTCCTGAGGGAAAAATAAACTGACTTTTCATTAAATTAAAAGATTTTGATTTCCCTTGTCCATCATGGTCATTGGAAATTATTAGAGGTGCCTTTTTTCCCCCCTATAAATACCAACAAACTAAGCTCAGTCCCTTACGTTGTGCACAAGGTGTCCTTTTTATGATCAACATCAGAACAAGCCCAGTAGCTTCCAATGTCACACACAGAATACCTGTCACGGTAGGAGTTGCTTTCAGAACCGGGGATTAACATTCACAAGCATTACCACAAACCTTGATCTTTACAGAACAGTGCATCTCCTCACAGCTGTGAAGGGAGATGTAAAGCAAGCCTGAAGGTTTGAACGTCTTGGCAGGGAACACCAAGATACATTCTTTTAAATGAATCATCTCTCCTATGGACAGGAGTGGGTGGGATCTACAGGCTTAAGAACTAGTGGTGTTAATTGTTTAAGAACTAATGTGCAAAAATACCCTTTCTTGAGTATTTCTTAGCAAAATGCTTAAGGCTTAATAATTTGCAGTTACATGTTTAATACAGCAGTGCATCCTGAACCAGCAGACATTGACACATAAATTACACGGGATATATATCCTCCTAATATCTCAGCTATCCAAAAATCTTGATATTTTTTATTCAAACTCGAGTTCTGAACAAGCTTTTTTCACCCTTACGGTGAGGTTAAAGGGTGCCTCAGAAGAGCCTCTTTTTTATCCCCTCAATTTTTCTCTAAGTGAGAAATCTTTTGAATGCTAAAGGTGGTAGGATAGAACACAGTGTCCCTCTGGATGGATTGCCAGGTTTAAAGTGAGAGGAAAATCTCACCTCGTCATTTAGCAATGGTGAAGCCTGTGTGAAAGAAAATGGGAAGGGAAGGAAAGCAGAGCTGGAAACTAATGGCAGGGAAAGTGGTATGCACTGCTGAATTGTAAACCTGTTGCTATTGTCTCAGGAAGGAGCACAACACTGAATCCTCTGTGGAAGTCCTGAAAGTCAAGAAGCGTCAGCACTTTGCAGAAGATTTTGTTTCTAAAAATAATTTCTTTACTTCAGGAGATGTGGGGTTTTATTTTTCACTTGGTGTTAGTGTTTACATTTGATAGAGGACAAGTCCATCTCTTCCAGTCCTGATAGTCTGAGTCATGGGATTTTGGAATAGATATTCAAAACACTGCTGTCTGAGCCTACTGCTTGTGATCTGCTTTAATCTAGATGAAGTAATATGCTAGGATTTTTGTGTGTGTTTTAGTATACAATAATAAGTAAACCAATAAATATATTTAGAATAAATATAATTATTCTAATGTATCTCCAATTTATAATTTATTATTAATATAATTTTATAAAAGAAAATATTTAGAACAAATAATAAAAGAATAAATTACATTATGCATAAATGATATTTCTCTGGAGAATGAACATTTGTTGGACCTCTCAAGTTGCAGAGAAATATAAGGGCTCATACCATCTGAATCCACAGATACCCTCAGCAAACAAATAGCAATGGACACTGGACAAACTTAAATATTAAAAAGATAAATAAATACTAGATATTAAATCCTTGTGGTGGCCCTAGCTTGGGGGCAGGTTACTGTATTGCTCTTTGTGACTGGGCTAAACCAAATACAATAGTTTACGCTTTAGAAGCTTTTACCTAAATGCTATAATTCATAACTTTAAATGTTAGCTTTCTGTGGCTGGAAGACATAATCTCTCTCATATACTCTAAACCACTAGAAAGTCAGGAGCTTCGGTTTTGTAAATATATTGACAATTCCCTCAATACCTTTCAACACTCAATGGGAAAAAAAGCCAAAAGAACCCCCCCCAAACGTTTAGTAGAACAGCAAAGCTAAAGCAGTGAAGCCGAATAAACCAGCAAACAAGCAAACCAAGGAAGAAAATAAAGAGATGCTGGTGTGTACTTTGAAACTGATGGCTTCAATCTACATGCAGTCCGGATTTAGATATAACTTGCAGGCATAAGTACATCTGCTAGAATGCAGAGTTTTTCTTTGAAAAACCTCTGAAATACCCTGGCTATGGAAATTATGTGAATATACACTTATTCTGGAGTGAAATAAGTGAAGAAGAAACGCCAGATTATGCATAATGCATGAAATCCTCAAATGAAATTGATGTGCTTATTAAATATACTAATGCAATCATCCACTTAAATAACCCACCTTCAGCTGAGTTTACTAGCGTTTATGTTCTATCTCACTTCTAAGAGTCTGTTGAATAACAGATTTCTGAGTGAAGCAACACACTGTTATCAGCCAAGCCCCTTGTTTAGATGTTCTTTTAGATAAGATACAGCAGATTTGGGCAACTTGAAAGCTTTTCTTACTTTTGCAACATTTACAGGAATTGCATTGAGGTAAAATCTCATCTCTTAACCTCATCTGAATAAAATTAGATATGGAACCAAGCTTTTGTGGTTTTCTTTCCATCAATAACTTTATATTGTGACACGAATCTGACTATAATAACCAATAGAGTAATGTTTGTCAAGTGTTTTAACAAACTGCAGCTATAATAGTTACCATAGAAACAGGATTAAAGAAGAGAACTAACACAGAAATATGATATTTTCCGTAAGAGGAATCGGAGGCACCAAATACAGGGCATTAACTCAAAAAAAAACCCAACAGCACACTTTTCCCATTTTCTGCCAGACAGCAATAACCAAGATAATGGGCTATTTTGTGCTATCGTCTATGCATCAATCTTCATCTTTATATTTGTATCATCTTCATCTATTTGTAATTTAAATAAGTTTCCCTCAATGCAAAAATCACATTGCATTTCGCAAGCCCAGAAATACAGAGTTGAGTTCTAAACAGGTTCTCTATGGATACAGCAGTCAACGTGAATCCGTAATGCTTTCTGAAATCCAAGTACCTGATCTGTCACAGTTGGAGCTAAGATTGTTGTGCAAAATAAACAGGTTTCTGACCCATGAGATGAATAACACACATTTTGCTTTCTTTTTAAAGGCAGAGATACTCCTCATTCGGAATTGAAAACAATTGGATTACATCTTTTTTTCCATACTCGTTGTAAATTTTAAGATTTGAAGGAGTCTAGTGTTTTCTAGAGAAAACAAACAAGCAAACGTACTTTGCCATCTGGGTTTAAACAGTATTCATAAATTATCGGTAAATGCCTCCTGAGATTTAATGTTTTGCTTTTAATGACAGAATATTGTGTTTGAAGTCTGATTTCCTCTGATTAATTTACCTAATTAGGTGAATCTATTCATTAACTTAGACATGCATGAAAGCTTTTGTGAGCACCAGGAAAACTTTTCCATTTAAATACGGAACTCCATCACTGTTAAAAATGTCAAATGATTTAGGTGATGTGTGGAGGGGCTGATGTTGTCTACCTAGTCTTTAGTAAAGCTTTTTGCTTGGTTTCCCACAGCGTGCTCTGGCAGACACTGCCCACTCATGGGTCAAATGGGCATATTCCTCACTGCTGGCTAAGTACTCACTGCATGGCTGGGCCCAAAAGGTATCGGTGAAGTGGATTAAACTTAGTTGATGGACAGACAAGAGGTGTTCCCCAGGCCCCAGTGTTTGGGCCAGCTGTATTTAGTGTTCGTATGTGGGGGTCGAGTGTACCCTCAGTAATCTGTGGATGACACCAGGATGGGTGGGAATGTTGATTTGCTTGAGGGTAGGGAGGCTGAGACCTGGACTGGCTGGATCAAAGTGTTGAGGCCAAGTGCCAGGTCCTCCACTTGGGCTGCATCCCCACGCAACAGGACAACATTGGGGAAGATTGCCTGGAAAGCTGCCTGATTGAAAAGGACCTGGGGATGCTGGTCAACAGCTGGCTAAATATGAGCTGGCAGAGTGCCCAAGTGCCCAAGAAAGCCAACAACATCCTGGCTTGCATCAGAAATAGTGTGGCCAGCAGGGGTAGGGAAGCAGCTGTCCACTTGTACTCAGCACCAGTGAGGCTACAGCTTGAATGCCATGTTCCGTTTTGGGCCACCCACAACAAGACCATTGAGGTGCTGGAACCCAAAGAACTTACAAGAAGCAATGAAATTTAACAGGTGGGACATCTAGAAAGCATATCCTTTAAACACACAAGTCTTACTGATCTCATGTCTAATGTCTGATACAAGAGCGCAGTCTTATCGTAAGCAGAGAGCACCAGCACGAGGAAAAAGAACGGCAGATTTCACAGGGCGCCAGGGCAAGCCTGATGGTCTCAGAACAAAGTCGAACTGATATTGTACTCGCCTTTGCATTTCGTGTTCCTCAAGTAAGATTTCTGCTCCTTGAATTGAATGCACCTGTGGTGAAACATTCCTGTGAACGTGCAGCCGTTGCAAATCTGCTTTTCCCTTCAAACCAGCTTTCAGCGTAAGCTCTTTGGTCTTTGATGACCCTTCCACATTTTCATCTGTACTGTGAATCCCTGCTCTTCATAGCAGTAGATTTCTCTTTCCAACCTACTGAGCGGTTTAAGTAAAATACTGGGATTTTTATGTTAAGGAGGGAATCTAGAGAAGTTACCAAAAGGCTACGCAGATCTTTCGATTGCAGAGTGCTTGGCTATGAAATTAAGTTCAGATGTTCAGAGGAAATTCCTAGGACCCCTTTTAACTGTAGCACATGATGGTGGCAGATGCCATCAAGCATTTAATGACCATGAGTTGTACCTTACAGGCAGGATTAATGTAGTTAAATGTATTCAGCTGCTTAATTTTGTGATTAGTCTTGGTCACTTGCATTTTGGGCATATCTGTGATACCAACTGGGATCACACGTCTGTTTTAACTGCTGGTGTGCTGTGCTGCTACAATATTTTTCCTTAATTAAATGCTAAGCATTTTTGGAAGGTGCAGTTAGTAGTTTAGAACCTGACAGTGCACTCTAATGAAAGGTATAGGCTTTAGGAGTTCCTTCAGCTTGGAAATTAATTAGTCCTTCCTTCTTCACAAAACCGGTTCCAATTCTGATGTTCATTTTGCTCTGTGAAGGCTGTAAAAGTGTTTAATTTAACAGTTTATGAATGTAAAATGGCAAATATTTTTTCTTAGAGGGCTTGTAATTTTTAAAATGTCATTTAATTTTAAATTTATTTCCATATTCAGGAATCCCAGGGTTTGTTTTCCCCACTACATGGGATTTTTTTACAATACATTTGAACTTTCATTCCTTCCCTCAGTCACTGATGTTTGTTGTTTGTTCTTCAGGGCTGTTTTTGGACAAACACACTGGACAAACAAAGAGAGATTTATGTGGTACTGCAAAACACATTTCTTGGGTGCATTGGGGCTTTAATCTTTGGAAGAGTGGAGCATCTGTGTCAGTCTGTGTGTAGAACTTGTCATCTAAACCTGCATCTTGATGATCTTAAGGCTACAATCACAGCACCTCATCACACGTATGTATGTCCATGGGCAGAGACACAGATCCTAGAGACCTATGTGCAATTGTAAATTCCAGAAACTTCTGTGCTGAGCAAAACCTATTTTACAGGAACAAAAGGACTCTCCCTTTTTAATGACTCTTTAATTCCAGTTTCCATGGAAATGTTTTGAAAGGAAAAGCTCACTAAATAACTGCCACTGGCTACTTAAAGGTAATGGAAAGTATCACGCATGGAATGATGAAATGGGCAGAAGCAGTTGCACACCTGACCGAATTACCAGGGAGACTTCTTTGAAAGAACACGGTGTTTTAGGGAAGAGAAAGAAAACCAGAAAATTTCCCTACAAAGACTGTACAGCACAAAACCTGTCAGGAAGACGGCGAGCTGGTCATTCCTGCCATAGAACTTATAGCAAACCAATTGAAATATGTAAAAAATCATGAAGGCTTGATTGGAAAATGCCTGCAAATGTAGAGGCGTACCTGTGTGGGTCTTAAAGGTTGCTTTCTGCATAACGATTCTTTTCTTTATGCATTAACACTCATTTTCCATGTTTGGGAAACTGCTTTTATTCCTAGCGTGGGGTGCAGCTGTTTCATCTGCCTGATGGCCATATGACCTTTTGGAGCAACCATGCAGTCTCCATCTTCCAGGAATCCCTGCTCACCCTGCTACTCTTTGATGGTTAAATGTCTTTGAAAAGGTAAGAGTCATTTTACTGCTGGACTTTGCTCAACTGAATTCCAATTATAGTTTAGACAAAAGATTAACCATTTAGATGACTGTTAAAAATGAGAATAGTCCATAAGAAGAGAAAAGAGCTGTAAATCACTCACAGCCAGTCAAGCTGCTTTCACGTGCTTCAAAGCACCTGTATAGCACCAAGGAAACCACAGCGCTGCAAGCCAGAAGAGGTTAAATTCCACTGGTAAGAAAGCAGCCTAAGGGAATGTCAAGCAGGTGCCAGGTGAGGTTTGCTCTACTGCGTTCATGGAGAGCAGGATTTTTGGTGTGTCTAAAGCTGTCACAGTATCATCTCTGAAGATGACACTGGACTGTCTATTAATAAAGATGTTATATGGTTTTATTGATACATACATTAATTACTATTAACTAGTATCTATTATTATTGTCTGGTTTGTGAGTAATGGTGGCATTAAAATAATGAGCATGTTCCAGTTTGTCTGTTACTCTTTGCAGAGCTTGTTTAATATATACACTAAAGATCTCACTGCTGGCTAATTATTGGGAAAAGCGTAGCTATTCTGTGTACCAGCATTAATCACAAGCTGTCAGCTTATGTCAAAAAGACTCTTTGATGACTCTATCACAGGATCCCCATGATCACAGTTTTCCAGAGGAGCCTGAATTTATCATTTCAGATACGTAATAACATTAAAGCTCCTGCACGACTGGCTCGTGTTGTTCTTTCCCAGAGACATTCTGCTCTTCGAATTTTGCTCTAAAATTATTGTGGAACATTTTCAGCGATGAATCTGTTTTGCTCTGTTAAATTGGTTTGGCTTAATCTCTGGCAGCTGTCCATAGAGTTTAGAGGACACTGCAAAGGATTAATGTAACTGGTAGCTGCAGTGATTTATAAATGTGGGAACACTGAGATTGACCTTTTGAAAACTCCTGACATTGACATCTTTATGAAGAATAAGCTCAGATTTCCATAACGTGGCCTTTCGACTAGGAGTTTACTTTTGAAAAAACAATGCACAACCACATATCTATCAAACGACTTTCGCATTGATGTCCTGCTTCTGAGATTTCGTTTGAGTTGTTTGTCATTGTAACAGACAGCGAGTCTTTAATCAGAGTGTTCAGGGAAGCTGGAGCCTCTGCACCTTCTGTGCAGTCTGAGCTCCTGTGGCTCCGGTGCCTATGTGCTCACACAAACGCACTCAGAAGTGGCTGGGAATGCAGAGCAGCACCACGTGCCTCTACCTGCACTCCAGTAAATACCAGCAACTCTCTCCTGTGATCACAAGAGGCTTAATCCTTTACTCTTGAAAAAGACCCTGACATCCCTTCTAGTATGAATATTCTAGAAACACGTTTCATCAGTTATAGCAGGAATAATCCCCCTTTATGCAACAGCTGAACTCATCACACCTGTCGATACTGGAGGGTGTGTTTCTGTGGTACATTCTGATACCGAGAGCAAAACCAGAGAGCTTTTCAACGCAGAGAAAGCCACTATAGCACACGTTACGTAGCATGCTTTGCCGAGTACCGCCGATCACAATAAAGCTCTTTGTTTTGAAAATTTTGAGACCTTGTTAGTGAGCCCTCTGCCCTTATTCAGTTAATAGAAAATAAAGACTTCAATATTCACGTAGTAGTAGAAGCAATTCTATAGTGAAAACAATAGGAACATTACGCAGAGCAGGCTGTATTGAATAAATGCATGTGGGTTTTGTGATGCTATTGCTGTTTCGTACGCTTGCTCTATGTACATATAACTGGACAGAATGCACCCAGAGCATGAGTGATAGCTAACTCATGTGTGCACCTGTTCTGTCCACTTTCAAGAAAAACAAGGATATTTTAATCAGGGAACTTCACAGCTGGACTCCTTTTTTCCATTCTGCTCATGGTCCAACAACTCCCTGGTTCTAAAATGAGAATCTAGCAAATATTTGCAATATTAACATCTTATTCTCTTGTTTAGTTATAAAATTGAGACAGACCCTAGTAAGTTCTGAGTAGTTCCCGTAATGGCAGAGCAACTTATGTTCTTGAAATTATGAAGACGACTGTTCAGTGAGTTACCAACAGTGTGGAGTTAGCATAAATTTTCCAGTGAGAAAAGCCACCTTTCTCTTAAATCTTTGTTAAAAGAAAGCTACAGGCAAAGAGAGCATCAGCGAACTGTGACAGTCACCGTCCGAATGGAATGCTATTCTCGGAGCATTACTACAACAGAGAGTAGGTGGGGGTTTCCTTCTAATTCCTCAGTTATGTCACACGTTAAAAATTATCAGGGAAAAATCTCAAAGCAAATGCCACAAAGCAGGTGAAAATACTGTAGTGAAAGGAAAGCCATGATCAGTGTGGAAGCGGATAGGGTTTGTGGATCAATAAGAATTCGGTGTTAGCGTTTCCCACCACATTCAGTGAAGGATGCACAATAAACCTGGATAACTGAAAGTGTATTATGCTGATTTTAAAATGACTCTTAATTAATTTTCATTAGCTTATTGGAAATAATTTTATACTGTAGCAATAAAATCCCCACAGAAAACGGTAACAGATGTTTCCAACTAATTTCATAACTCATTGTTTGATTGGCACAAAACTTGTTACTGAACAAGACTGGGCGACTGGATGTGTCCAGCATATGAGAGGGAAAATGTTATAGAGCTCCCAAAGCCTTAACATTCCTGCCATGCCTGTGAAACTCTGACAATTAAAATTCAGGCTACCTTTTCACAGAGTTGAATCTGATTTGAATTGCTAATTATATTTCAGTTGGACTCCATTCTAATTAAATGTTAATGCAAACAAAAAAATGATTACTTAAGAAATGCCTAAGCCAGAGATTAGCTGTTCAAACAAATCCAATAATATACTTTTATTCATAATCAGTGACACAATAAACCGCTATTTAATTTGGCATAGACTTTCCTCAACCTCTTTCTGCTTTTTCTAAATCAATATTATCTTTAAGAGAGTTGCCGTTAGATGAAAAAGTGTTAGTGTGCATTTGATGTAATCTCCCCTGTTTTTAACAAAGAAAAGAGTAGCAGACGTTATCCAATTTTCTAACCTTGAAAGAAAAGAGCTCTCCCGTGAGCTTCATTCCTGTAGTAGTTATCTAAAAGCTGCAGTTCCTGGATTACTCATCTAAACTGAGAAAGAGCTAAGCAGCTGTTTACTAAACTGAGGCGAACAAGATTTTAAAGGAGGATTCTGAATTTGAAATAATATTTGCCATAAAAGCATGGCAGTGAAACACTGGGGGAGAGCTCTTCACACGCACACACAGCTCCATCATTTGCCACAATATTTGCTTTAGGGTTTTTACTCAGGCTTGTGAGCAAAGAAAGGAAGATGTCTATTTTTCGTACCAATTCCACTCATTACTGATGGAAAAGCAGCTCGGTTCTGTACTCGTCACTCTGTGCCCACTTCCCAAGCATGTGTGACATTTTCCTGTCCAGGAACGCAGCGTTTGGCTGGTGTTCTGTAATGACTGCACAGGAGCATAGTTTATCACAAAAATGTCGGTAATGACTAAAGTCATTACATTAACATTTTGCTAATGACTTTAGATATATCACTTCTATTTAATAATTCAAACGAAATGTGCCAAAGAGTGATATTGTAGAGTTTGTAATTTCAACTTTATCTGCAAGACTGGTTGAGGCAACTGGTAGCTTCCAGGAAACACAATGAATATTAATTAAGTTTTCAGCTTGTGTGGAGATTTTTAATATGTCTTACGTTTTGGGAGGGTATCAGGCTAGCACTTTTATCCTCAATTATCAGAAATGTCAGTTGGTGAGTAAAATGAGTATAATCTGATGTCAATCAAAACTCCATAATCCCTTCTCATTATAAAGGATTTTCAGTAGGGAACTCAAATTCACCAATAAGGTTGCTCAGCAAGAAAAGACTTACACTTACAGAGAGCGATTTACTTATTACGCTAAATAAACTTCAAGTTTTTGCCAATTAACAGACCACTCAGGTGTCCTGTTATTTACTCCCCATTCCAGAGAAGCTTAAAGATTTCGCTGAGGAAGTGTATCTGTATTATTATAAACTGAGGGGTACAAACACATAAAGTAAACATGCAAAAAAAGAGGCTGCTTATTTTAAGATCCTTCCTGTGTATTTATTTGTAGGGCTTGGAAGAGACCCCTGGAGATTATCTAGTCCAATCCCCAATCTCTGGGAAGTTTTTAAGTGTAGAACGTCTCTTGAGGTCTATGACATGTAATCCTATTTTCATTTAGGACTTGTTCACACCGACGCCATCTGCATTGACTTAACTGAGGAACACTACAAAATAATACATGCTGTACATTGATAGCGCAAAGTGCAGTATCTAACTTTGAATTTTACAATTTGAAAATGTTACTGTAAGGACTTATTCAATTTGGTGCAGAGATACAAAAATAACAGAGTAGAAAGCTGGAAATTATGAAGTTGAAGGGTTGATATTGATAAGATTTCCTTATCAAGAACAACAAATAAATAAAAAAATAAATAAAAAATAAAAATAAAAATTTTTATTTTTACTTTACCAACAAAAAAATAGTTATTAGTGAATGTCTTGCTTTTAGCAAATACAGTATTATAATTAAATATATTGCCAGAGTAACCTGAGAAAGAGAGATTTATGGATTCATATTCCAGTGAGAGCATTGGTTCATCTGGAATTGCACCTACATCACAGAATCACTAAAGTTACAAAGGACTTCTAAGACCATC
>VZRI01011609.1:28357-55158 GCA_013397515.1 Upupa epops | reverse complement strand
GACCATCATGTCCAACTTTCAATGCAACACCTCACATGATCACTAGACTGAGTCCCAAAATACCTCATCTACTCATCTTTTGAACCCCACCAGAGATGAGGAGTCCATCAGTTCATCGGGCAGCCTTTTCCAATATTTAACTGCTCTTTTTCAGGAAATTTTTCCAGCTTTCCAATCTGCAATAGACAGGGACATCCTTCCAGTGGAGGTACTGACAGGAGGGAGCTGTAACTGATTTAATTCAGGATCTTGAAGAAGCCTCTAACAGTTACTACTCCAAAGCAATGGATTGCTGCTATGACTGCTCTTAGTCAAGAGCCAGTTATACGTGAGAGAAGACTAAAGTGTTTAGTGGTTTGTATGGGATTTTAAATGTAAAAACCATTATAGTCACACATAAGAATGAAGGATGCTTCTTACTGGGTAACGTTACACATTCATCAAAGAGAGAAGCATTTCATTCTTACAGCAGCCAAAAGATGGTTATTAATTAGTTACATGAAAGAGATGGCTGCCAGCGTATTTGGGGAAGCAGCCTCTTTTAAGACAGTCCTGAAATGAATTAAAGGAGATCCTTTTATTTTTTTTCCCATCCTGAAGGATGAAATAGAAGGAGTTTGGGAAATAAAATTAAACTAGACCCGATCTTTCAGAAGGCTCTGAAAGGATGCCTGGCAGTGTGAGCTGAAGAGCTGCTAGAAGTGAGGCAAAGAAAGATGAAAACTTGTCTGCCATGCTACCAGGAAGGAGCAGTACAGGAAAGGAGTAGTGTGACAGTATGGAAACTGATTTAGCATACATTTAAAAACAAGGTTTTGTAAGCTTTATAGCTCTTGCCGGTTTTTATAGCTATGAATGAATATTGAATTGTTATTATTTTATGAAATTCTTTCTATAGGTCCCTGTAGTTCTCAGTTTAGTCACACAGGAATGAAGATGTCTTTCCTTCTATCAATACTCCTCTTTACATGACTCATTTCTTGCTAAAACTGTTCTGTCCAACACATCACAATGGCTGATCATGATGATTAACTCAAATACCTTCCCAAAATATCCTCTGATGCAAAAAGTATTAAAGCATCAATCAGTCAGCCTCTAATTGTGATTTATTTGCCTTCCAGCAACTTCAATGATTTTGAATGATTTTCTTTTTCTGTGGTGAAACAGAACAGAAACAACTGCTACGGATCCGTTCCCTGAAAGAAAGTGTGTCTGATTTGCTTTATTCAGCAAGCACATATGTTCAACAGCTTCCACTATCACCATAGCTGGATGCCTAAAAATACAAATCCTTCACTTCCTTGGGAGGAACACAAGTATAAATTTCCAACGCTCCATGTCACACTAGATTTCTGTATTACATAAAGCTAAAAGTGTTTCTACGTAGCATGAGCGTGGGAAGACCTGATCACTTTATTTCAGTAGGAGGGTGATGAACATTCATAGCAGATTCCAGTTTGATTTTTCTGTTTGAAATCAATTGGTTACAGCGAGGAAAAGCCTATCTGCTGGTTTAGGCTATTTGAAGATGAAGCCAGGCAAGAGATCCAAAGCATACAGTTTCAAAACACTGTCTGTCTGTCCTAACACGAAGGAGTAATCTGGCACCCAGAGAGAGTAGAGAGTAATTTACGGCACTGACTGCAGTGTCTCTGGGCTGTTCAGATGTGTTACATGCACTCAAAATGCTCCCTGTTTAGTGCAACTGAGCAAGTTATAAACCTGATGAAAGTATTTTCTCCACAGTGTTTGAAAACCAATGACTTCATTTTCCTGGAATAGAAAACAGAAATGATGACGACACAGAGGGAGCAACTCACTTATCTGCTCAAGGGGCTCTATGAATTAGAATCTCTGAACTGATCTCAGAGGATGAATGGGTAACCAAAGCCTAGGCCATGTACATGCTGGAGTCACACAAGCCAGTGGGCACCTATGGCTGCTCAAGTGAATTGAGCCTTCAGTCTTCATACGCAGGAGGTTTTTACTGTGTGGTGGTAAGAGCCTTGGCATGAACCTCAGCAGATATATTCAGTTCCCACCTTCTTTATAAAACCCCTGCTGTTCTGAGGTTTGAGATATCACGGTAAAAAAGTTTGCCTATTATTCATGACCCAACATTTTACTGTCTTTATCAGGCTTACATTTTTGCCAAGTTTTTAGCTTGGCTTAAATCATAGATTGTAGCCTCAAGTTAGAGGTGAAACTGATAGGAAGCACTTTGTAAGTTGCCAAAAGACATAGCTTTGATCAAACTTGCCTCATTTACAATGGAAAAGATGCTTAAAAGGAAAACTATTATCTAGCTTTAGTACAGTACTAATCTTTCAAAGATTAAAGGTCTGATCTAATTCACACAGAAGCCAATTTCAAGGTGCCCACTAAGTTGCAGAGGACTTGGGAAAACTCTGAGCAGACAAGGATGAAATTAATAACACTTCTCAGTAACAAATACATTTTTCCCTTGATGTAATTGCACTTTAATAGTGATTTTTTTTTAAATATTGTTAATGGAGTGAACAAAACATGGGGGGTTGCCTTTCAACTACTAAAAACTTGACTGATTAACTGAGATGGAATATATTTTTTGATAGCTTTTATAAAATATTCCCTTGTTTTGGAAATAAAGTGTATATTACATAGGGGCACAACTGAATAAAACAAGCAAAACAGCACCCCCTCCCATAAATTATAGATAGATAGATAGATAGATGAGTGAGTAAAACTATTACTTGTCTTTGCTTGCAGTGGTACAGGCTACCAACAGTATTTGCTGGTGATGGATTACATGTGCCAATGGCATTCTGGAAGAAAGTGACTGAGAGACCCTCTGGACAAATACTGTCTGCAAGTTCCAATAAACCCTGATGTAATTCACAATCAAGGCAGTTAGAGAAGAACTTCTGAGCATTTCATTTTTTGAAAAGTAATTTAAAGATATTTTGTAGGGTATTGTAGGTTTTCATCTTAGATGTTGAGATCCCTCACCCTGGTTTTATATATTGTTATGTATTTCTATTGTTCATACCATTCTGAAAAGTTATTAATGGAAAACTAAGGGAAACTTCACTGGCAGGGCATTTATGGAATTCTTGCCCTAATCCATCCCACCCGAGACACGTAACTAACATATCTAGGGCAACAACGTAAATGCCCTAATATCCTTTAGAATATGGCTTTCAGTGAATTTGAAATATTTAAATTAATATTACTTTGCTCATTGAAGAAATCATATTGGTAACAGCTCAGAATATTCAAGGCAAGGACTGGAAAATAAAATTATTCTGAATCATTTTACTCAGCATTAGCTTATGTCCTTTCATTAAAGTTTAAATTTTATGAGAGATTTACACCCTTTGGATCCACTCACTTGAAATAGATTTGGTGGTGAAGAAGACATAACACGATACATGAAATAGATGAAGTTTTGATGACAGAAGCTTCTATCTCGCTTGGTTGTGCATTCATCACAAACCAGTTCATACAAGCAGACCCTTATTTCTCTTCAAACACAACATTCTGGCAGTCATGATTTTGCTTGGCCATGGTATCTACCAAGGCAGATTATCTAAGTGTAGGGAAGGAACAGCATTTCACTTGAGCATGTGTAGGTGTTGAAGCTTTCTCAGAACCAGATTTGCATAATTATGCATAAAATGGATATAGAGCTTTCTCTTAGCAGGTTGACTGAAACAGTATTGGGGTGGGGGTAGGACAACCTTTCAGGTACACAAAGGCTTATTCACAGATTAGACAAGGTTTGGGGTTGTGATGAATACATGACAAACACTTGTAAGGCCAAGCGAGGCTTCTCACCACTGCTCAAGAAGGGTTTTCACGATTTCTCTAGTCACGCTGCAAGAGCAAAGACCCTCAGGTAGTTTGCAACTCTGGGCCAGTAAATGTGGAAGGAGAGACTACGTTGCTAAAAAAAAAATATGAAGCATATAAAATGAGGGATAAGGGCATGAATAACACACCTGGAAAATAAAGTCAGTTCCTCAACAATAAGGGAGAAAGATGTAGATTTTGGCCTTCTATTTACTAAGGCTATGTAGAAGAAATGACAATACCCATATAAATATCCCTCACTTTCACATCTATTCAGAAACATGGTTTCATTTTCAGTGTTGTAGTCTTTCAGGACAAGTGAGAGCTCCTGGTTACAACCCACAAGACCCTTTGTCTCTCAGCTATTTTCCTTGACAGAAAGTAACCAGGCGTCTTGAGAAAGGTAAACAGAATAATAACAGTTACAAGATAAAAAACAACAAACAGCCAAATCCTCTTTAAAAGTAATGGAGTGCTGTGCCAGACCGGTCGGTTCCACAAGGGAGCAGTGCTACTGTCCTGTATGGCAATCATTTGGATCATCATTTTGTACAGTTTTGTGAGAAGAAAAAAAACCAAACCATATTTTTAATTATTTAAATTTAAAATAATTATTTAAATGATTTCATTATTTTGCCACATAAAACAATAAATGTATTTCTTTAATATTTAGCAATGTTGAAGGAAAACATAAACCTGTGACAGAATATCATATGGTCTTTACTTAAAACGGGATGTGCTAACTACACAGGTACATTTTCCATAGGCTTTTAGAAATAACAAGTCCTGGATTGTTGATATTAATTCACAGTTATACACCAACCCAGAATTAATTTCAGGTTGCTTTAGTGTGTTGATTAACACTCTTAGGCGTAAAGGTAGTGTAAACCAGCTAGTCACAGGACTCACATTATTGGCAAAACACAGTAGCCATCACTGGAGTGTTCTCAGCACAGGGCTTTCATTTCTGAGGTGATTATACACCATTTCAGGAGAACCCCAGCTCACAGCTCTGAACCTGAAAGATGACTTCCATACCCTCCCTGCTTTCCCCAGTGCAGACTTTCCCACACTGAACCTGCTCAGAGCAACAGTGCAGTGCCCTCAGCCCCTTCCCCAAGTGCTGCTTTATGCATAAACCACCTCCATCTCATCAGCACTCCCTTTAAGCATAAGGCTGGAATGTGGTGAGAGAGATGAAATCATGACCTTAATGGTTGCAAAAGAGGCCCCTCTGCCACACACAGAGGGGATACTAGATGTGACCATCAGATAAAGTAGCCTTCCCTCTTTTGAACTGAATGCAGTCATTTATTTGGTCTGCATTCACAGAGGTCTAAATAGCCCATTTCTGGGGAGCCAAATAGTCTCTAGGAAGCAGGTGTGAGGAATCTGGTCAAGTATTATGTGTATTACATGACTAGGTTGGTGGAATTCCCCGAACACCACTGTATTCACATATTGGGGATGAATTTTCCCCTCTCCTCTTTTTTAACATAAGCCTAGAGTGCACCTGCACTCACAAAATATATTAAACACTAGTAAGTATGGGCGATAAATATTCAATAAGTGAATGAAGTTGGTTACAGAGCTGTGCTGGTGTTCAGGCTTGGTGGGACACTGTCAGCCTCTGGCTGATACCATTTCAAACAGTTAAAAAAGCAAAACCAGAACAGAGGGCTTTGCTGACTTATGTAAATATTTCAGACAGGCAGGGAGAGACTGAGGCAGAACTGAGAAAGAAAGAAATGCATAGAAGTTCTTTTGATATTTAAGAAAATATCAATCTGTTCTTCATTAGTTCTGCTTAAAGACCACAGAAGCAGGAAAACACTCCAGAAAAACAGAGAAAAGAACCTAAAGCTTTGCAAAATTATTAACTATTTAACCTTCCTTTATTCATCTTGAGTTAAATCTCCAGTTGTCACCATATTTCCCTTTAGGGTTTATCTACAGAGAGATGCTTAGGGAAATTAATTCAAATTAATTAACATGTTTGATTTATGAAGGACTATTTAAACACTAGCAGCTCCCTGTGTAGACATTCAAAAGCAGAACTGAAGTCAATTAAAGGGGTTGCAACTCACCTGGAAATTAACTCACTTAAGTTGAATCAAGAATACTTGGCTTGGGAAGAAAAGAGTGATAATAAACATTTGATGCGATCGAATTAATCAATCTAAAACGTGTAATTCTGGTTAATTTGTATAAGCTTTCCTGATTGTATTGAGAGATTTGAGAGCTGATCTGCATGGATCATTTGTTAGAATTTGAATCAATTATTGGAATATTTTATGGACGTCGGTGTGTTTATTTCTAACTAGGAATGGAATTGCATGTCAGGGGGTTCCTAATTAAAACAACACTTTAAAACATGCATTACAATGATTGGGAGCGGTAATAAGTAGTGCCAGAATCTCTCCACACAAAGGACAGATATGAAAGGGATAGAAGAGAGGGAAATAAATACTGATGGGAAATGAAGAAGAGAAGCACTGCACGTGATGAAATAAGACAATTCTGCAACCCTGCCTTTCAGCACCTTTCACCACCTCTGCCACCCACGGAACCAGCTATGCTGAGAAACTAAGATGATGCTGGAGACACAGAGAATTGGCAACGCCAAGGAGTGAGGGGGTGGCAGAACCATGCGAGGCACTGCTGCCCTCTGGAGTGATGCTACTAATAAGTTCAGGGCTTGTGGCTTCACTTCGAGTATGTTCCACCCTACGAACAAGTCCTTCTCTTTTAAAAAGACAAATACCTTGCATCCAGCTGATAATTTACCAAGGGAAATAGCAAGAGCAAGCAGTTCTCTCTCTCAAATACCCTCTCATTTTGATTTTTTTCCTGTCTGTCTGGAATTTCCTTCTGGACAATTAGGAAGGTTCAGCCTTTTCCAAAGAGTGAATTGGGATGAGTGGGACTAGCTGTGTGCTTAAAGGCAGTTACTTTCTACCTGCTTGTGGAACGAATTCTGAGGTGGATCTGGCTGCCTTGTAACCAGCCATTTCTAGAGCTCTACACCTTATATTTCCTGTTATTCCTCGTGCAGGTGCTTATCTTCTTAGTTCACTGCTCCAAATAATCACGGACTAAATTAAGCCCAGTTATGAAGCGCAGCAAACACGATGGCAGAATACTGCCTGCTTCCAGTGCCCGGCTAGTGTAATTAAGGTGAAATAGTTTACCCACTGAATATTCAGAATGCAAATATGCAGAAATCCCCCAACCGCCGTTAGAAACCGTGCGAAACAGCCTGCTCAATAAAACATAGCTACACTGAGAAAACATGCCATTTGACATGGCATGAAGCAATTAATGACGGGAATGTTTGGGCTCTCAGATTAATAATTGCTGACTGCCACGAAGGAGGAACTAAAGCTGGAAAGTTTTAATTCTGATTTCGCCAGACACAGTGGAGAATTTTTTGCAAGCGAAAGCTCTTCTTACTGCTGCAGATTTCTCTGCACTTGCAGTGACAGATTACTAAAGGGGAAAAACATCCAAACACAGCCCAGGAATAATACAAATTCCCTATCAAATAGACTTTCAAGATGACGAATGGCTGTAGGCTATCACGAAAACAATTCACTACTCTCAGATATTGGTAATATTTTCCATATTTATCATTTTTCTACGCTCAAGTTACTTCAGCTTTCTTTCTGTTTTTAAAACTTAGGTTTTAACTTCATTTAAAAGTTTGGGTAACAAAGAGTTAAATAATAACTGAATGAGATTGGCCTGACTGTGCATGGTTCACACAAGTTTTTCTGTCTACTCTTCTCGTTTTTTCCATTGTTCACATCCGTATGAAATCCCTAGAGCAATCAAGCATAACCCATAGGCTCAGCAAATCTGAAGGGTCTCCTTGCTTATCATCACAGCATCACAGTCTCACAGTACTGATGAGGCTGGAAAAGACCTTCAAGATCATCCAGTCCAACCTAAAACCAACCCAGTGACCCTAACATCTGCCATCTAGCTCATGCCACTCAGCACTTCATCCAGCCCAACACTGAACACCTCCAGGGACGGCGACTCTACCACCCCCGTGGGCAGCCCGTTCCAAACCCGATCACTCTGTCAGGGAAAAGCCCTTTCCTAATGGGAAACAAAAAGGTCAAACAATTTTTACCATGTTTTTAGCAAAGGTCCCAGGCACAAACACAGCCAAGAGAGACATTCCATCCCCTAGGACCTGATGCTCAGTCATAAAAGCTTGGGGAAAGGAGGGGGACAGAAGCTTTTGCAGAAACAGTTCTGCCTCCATGCCAGCGTTCCCAACAGAACTGTTTCAGCAGCACTCCAGTGAAGGCTCGCTGGCATGATGTGTGCCACTGTCTGGAAAGATCAGATTTAAGAACTTGAAACAAACAAAACAAAGTGATTTGTTCTTAAAATTGCATATAGGCTAGACTTGTATGTTTTCCTTAATGCTCGCACTGCCTATGTAACAGATCAAAGCAAGACTTCTTTAAAGCTGCCCCTGCTCACTGCAGAGGGGCTGGAATAGATGACCTTTAAAGGTCCCTTCTGACCGAACACATTCTAAGATACTATGATTCTTGAAATCCTTCCAGACTCCCTTCCCCTTATGTGCATTTGTTTTCCCCTTTAGGATTCTGTACAACTTCACAAGACCCTGAATCTGTTAAGATATTTCTTCTTCTCACAGCCTTTTGTATTCTCTATCCCCCCCTCCCAGTTACAGTACCAGTGCTGCTCCTTTCATTTCACCACTGTTTTTTCTTTTCCTTTTGTGCCTAAGCACACCACATCTGCTCTTAGAAAATACTTTCACCATGATGTCCTTCCTGAAAATTCACTTCAGTTGCTCTGTACAGAAGAATACTAGTATTAGTTTCACAACTAACTCCTGCCTTTCTGCCCTAGGCTTCTGTGCCTCCTGACAGTCTTGTTTGGCTGTAAGATTTCATGTCCTTTAGGGTGCAGGTTGCCGTTGCTTATTCCATGCAGCTGGTAATGCTTTACAATTAAGGAGCAATGAGAGAATCTGAGGACTGGTTTCCATTTTCATGCAAGACACAGAATCTAGACAAGCAGATATATGTGTTGGTATGAGGACAGGAATTAGAGTTCTCATTTACTCTTGGTTAATGGCACTGTAAAGTGATTTGTAAACCTGATTATGCCTAGTGATTGATAGTGGTTAATTTATTTCAATGAGCACAGTGCCGAGCCTGAAGGGAGAATCAGCCAACAAAAACATCCCTTCGTCATGTAGATAACTCACCTCCCCCTTTTTTTTGTAACTTTCAACTATATTAAAATATTTTTAAAATAAGTCCTTGAGCAAAGAACATCACAGTGCTGATTCAAGGCTCTATTTAGCTGGAAATTATTCAGACCCAATAGAAATGACATTTTGGGTTTAGACTGCTAAAGTGAACTTTATTAGTGCGTCATTAATCATTGTCTTGGAGGTGACACCTGGGGAAAATGATTTAGTGGAGATTAGAGCACTCAAATGTACCACTGCAAATACCACAGCTATTTCCAGCACCAATCAGTCAATGAAGCACATTAACCAAAAAGGACATTTATGCTCATTTAGACCTGCTCACAACAAAATACCCCGCTCCCCACTCAGGAACACTTCCGCTGTTCTGTTCTCATATTTTAGATCGAGTTTACAGTGTCTACAAAAATCTTCTGTAAGCAACACAGTCAATTTAAAATCGGGGCAATAATGCACATTTGAGACAAATTGGAATTTAGGAAGTTGAGCCAAAGAGAACCATTTGTTGGAGACTGCAGCGTTGCAAAGAGAAAGAGCCAGGTCTCCATCAGGTCTCCACACAGTCTTAGGGTCGTTGCAGCACAGCCAGTGCTCACTTCCAAAAGTCTGAAATTCTGCTCACTTTCTTAAATTCTATTGATGTTGTAGTAATAATTAAAAAACACAACAACCCAGCTGAACCAAACAACAATTTTTTGATTACAAAAAATATAATTAAAAAAAAGCCTCCTGTGAATGAGCAGGCATGAAAGTAAGAGCACGTTAACTCTTAACATCCAAAGAGAATGAAGTCTTGTGCAGCTGGTTTTCCAGCAAATATAGCCTTCCCTTACTGCTGAACTGTTTATTTCTTCGCTAGTCTAGGTGCAACTGCTCAAAGAATTAATGCTCTTTCCTTTGCATCATGTGGGAGCCTTTCCATCAGCTCCAAAGAACCCATCTTGAATAACTGGTTTTCACTATTCTGTGTCTCATTCTCCAGTTTGGCTCTAGGAGAACTATAAAGTCAGTAAGTCAGAATGATCTCGAGTAAAGGTGCTTCACACACAGGTAGTGGGGCTTCAATTGATGTAATCTAGGAAGAACACCCAGCAAACCTTTCTTCAAAGCTAAGTGAAGAGTGTTAACGGCAAGCCTCTTTGGGCTTACTCCTTTAACCTTTATAGTGGTGCAGAGTGATCATAATAAACTTCACCACAAGTCACTCTATTTCAGTAAACATGAGAACACCCTCATGCAGAGCAGAGAGTTACCAGAACACAGATTTAACCCCTAACCAGATTATATGAATCAAGGATATCTGAAGGTAGTACAAGTATTAATATTTAACAGAACCTATTTTGCCTCAGATAAAGGTCAGCAATGCACTTACAGTACCATTATCACAAACGTGAAATGGATGGAGGCTCAAAACGTAGCTGGCTGTTACAGGTTGCTACAGCAACCTATAAAAGTTGGAAATGAGGTTCTGTGTAGTAAAAGAGTTGAGGAAGCTGAAGTGAGAACAGACGTCTTACAGTTCGTTATCCCACCAGGCTGGTATATACCAGACATTTTAAACCTGAAATCTCAACTCATCAAAATCAAGTTCATTCCATTTGTCTTAGGACACAGGAATATTAAATGTTTACTACACAAAGATGCGTTTTGTTATCCTGCAAGCTCAGGCAGCTCGTTTTCTAAATTGTTATTAATATTTTAATGAAGCCGTGAGAAACTTGCATGGACTGTAAGGACAGAACGGAGCTGTTGGTGAACGTTGAGCTTGACACCTGATATGCAAAACAATGAATGCTTTGCTGTTGGGCTGTGGAGCTGTATGAAAAGATGTATTCACTTTCTTCACCTGTGGAGGAAGATATGCTTTAGTACAGAGAGACGGGACTGTTAAGGATGGGGTTTTTCACTGGCAGCAGGTCTCTTCTAAACTTCATAGGAGACATGCATCCTGAAAAAACTTCTTATAGTTTCACATATTTTCTAATATTCCTTTGGAAAAGTATTAAATACAGCTTGGTAGGCATTTTTTCAGCCTTTTCCCAGCTTGTTTTGTTTCTAGCCCATGAAAAACAGCAATGTTCATATCTCTCCTCCTATTAGTTAGTCCCTTAGGATAAGATCCTAATGAATCCCATCTCTGCTGCTTATCTATCATTCACGGCAGTGATTGATGCTTCATGTAATAACCTCTGCAAACACCTTTTTTTGTTTTCTGAAATTTTATCTGACGTTGGTCCCTCTATCAAAGTTCTAGAAGAAATACAAAAGCCTTAGGTGGTTGCAGAATAAACGACCAAAAGTGTGGAATTCCTATTAAAAACTAGCAGTAATGTTAGAGTATGCCTTTACAGAAAAACATGGATGAGAGGACACAAACATGTAGAGATGCTAGAACATGAAAGTCAGGCAGTAAACTTTCTAGGTTTCTATTTTTCTGTTTTTATAGGGAGGGTAATCACAGCTTGCAATCACTTGTCATAGTGCATCAAATAGTTTCCCTCTATTTAATTAGAAATGAGCCCCTCCTCTTCACATTTGGAATCAAAATGATCTCTATTGCAATTACTGCTTTACCTTTAAATTCTCCACTCAGCTCATGGACAAATGGCCTCCGTTTAAGCAGAGCACTGAGCAGCATATTGAAGTGATTTGGGATAAACCCATTCTGTTTAGAGAGAGTCCTTATTGTGGAAGCTGTGGGCAGTTTGCACAGTGCAGGTTCTGTGTCTTTCCAACTTCATTTCTCCATAATGCTACACTAAAGCAGACGTGTAAATCTGGATCAGTGGAATAACACAGCCTTTGCAAGAGGGGAACTCTATTCAGAGTTTGTCCCACAGATCACTGTATTTTATCCAGTAAGAAGTGCAAGTAAAAATTTGGAAACAAACCCTAAATGTCTAAAAGGGGTGTTTTTGTTCAGTATGGGTCACTCACTGACTACAACTTTCTCTTACAATTGGATTACTCTTCCTGCTAGCTTCTTAGATTGAACAAGAAAAAAGGGAAGGATAATATCATTGCAAGAAATTGACTGTGGATATAATTTCTTCACTAGATCATGAAGGGTTTAATTTCATTTTACAAACATTAACCTCCAATAGGGCATTCCTGTGTAAAGAAAGCAAACTCATAGGGTATGTTGAGCAACAACTGAATAGTTCTTACTATTTTAAGAACTATTACTCTTATAAGAACACCAGGAGATAGCAGGAGATCTCCTAAATGAAATACAAAAAAAACCCCAATGAACCTCTTTACTTTTTTGAAGGAGATAAGATACTATGACAAAGGTAGCTGAGAAGAGAGCAGTTACTGGGAGATTCTTAATCCTTTAAGGAACTAGAGGAACATATAGTTTTTGCTTTGGTAGTGAGAGAAAGATGTGGTAGAGTGAGAAAGATCAAGGGATAAAAACCTGATTTAAAAAAATTTCATAGAGAGACATTTTTGATATCGATGGGATATTAGATAAACGGAGAGGATGTACCAAACACCCCACAGAAAATCACTGCTCAAACCCAGGACTGAAAATCCAGCTAACATCTCATTGAATTTTCTGATTCAGAGCTTGGAACAAGCAGTTAATGAAGACTGCAAGCATCAAAAGGAGTTCAGATAGATAAGGCTTAACTGCATAATTGATTTCATACACAGCAAATGAAATGTAATGTTGAAGAACTTAGGGTATCACATATACGATTTCAAGAATATATAAGTAGAAGTTGAAAAGGACTGCTCTGAAAGCTGTAGGTTTTGAAAAGTGCCTGTAAATTCTAATGGATTACAAAGGCATCCTACAAGGGCTGCAGAATACTGCACTGAAGCTGATGTAGAGCATCCTTGCATACAACAGACACTTTTCTAACACAATGGAAATGCTTATTAGAGAAGATTGAGAAACAACAGTGCTGGTGCAGCAGCATAAAATTGATGCAATTTGTCAGCACAGAGAGTCAGTTCAGAGAAAGGATGCAATATTGTTCTGAATTTCAGGAGTCTAGGTTTAAATCTGACCTTGAAGACTGTAAGTGCTTTAGATCTCAGCACTTAGGTGTTGTTTTTTTTCAAAACCAGTGACACGAAACTGGCACAGAGAGGCCTTCTAAATAACTCTGATTTCATCATTTCAGAGGCAGGCGATGCAAAACAGAGAGATTACAAATGATGGTGTCACATCACTGTACTGTGTTCCCATGTTTAAAACAAACCCCAACCTGTGAGGCTGCCATCACCAAAGATTCCTTGGTTATGATAGAACTTTTAGATTTGTCCTGGTTTGAAAATGACCACATTTTCAACTATCAGTTGTGCTGCTTTTATACCAAAAAACATTTCATTTTGAAGCTGGAGGCAGCTTTCCTAGCAGACCTCCTGCATCAGTGCATGGACTCTACAGGTGGTGGGTGGACAGAGTCCTAAAGGGAAGGTACTTCTTCCCTTCCTTCTCTTCTCGTCTTCATCTTCATTGTCTTTGGACAACAGGTCTTCAGAGACAGGGAGCTCCTCCATGAGAGAGAAAGCTCCCACCCCACCCCCCCAAGGGTGATGGTGTGAGGGGGTGAGCAATGGTTGGAATGCAAAAAAACCTTAAGCTTGGCTGCACCTCTGCTGCAGGGTAGCTACAGCCTTCTTTTGCATGGGAGCTCGAATGCAGAGAGGCTGAAGAGACAAGCCACTCGTACCTGCAAACCCCCTTCTGTGGGGGTGAAGCTGCAGCCCTCCCCTCTTTTGCTGAGGGGTCAGATAGTGAAAAGCCAGCACCAGCTCGTTCCTGTCCTTGGCTGTGGACCAGAGTAAGGGCAGCTCCTCCAAAGCACCTTTGAAGATGCCAGGCAGAGCTGAGCTCTTAACCCTCTACCTCCCTTGGTGCCTGACCACAGGGGAGAAGAAAGGAAGGCTCTGCATAAGGGCTGTGGAAAAGTTGTTGGATTCCCACAACAGGGGTGGCTCCATGTAACCAGTGCCGTGTTGACCATCACCATACTGATCTCCTAAGCCTTTGGCAAACAGAGAGAGTCTGGAATTCTCTTGTATCCTCCACATTTGACACTGCTATAACATCAGAGAAGAGCCCCTAGTATGCCTGAGACATCACAGAGTGCTGATGTCTGCATGAGGATCGAGAAAGGGACTTCTCCACAAGCACCAAGTGTATAGTTTGTGCTGTGTTCCTGCCACCACCCCACCACCCCTTTCTCTTGCAACCTGACATCACCACATCAGCTAGACCACGGCACTAGGTGCCACATCTAATCTTTTCTTATACATCTCCAGGAATGGGGACCAAACCACCTCCCTGGGCAGTCCATTCAACATGAGGAAGTGTTTCATAATTCATAAACAAATTAAGAAACACATATTTTTCACAAATATCTGTAAAAACATTCAAGATAGAACCCGAAAAGGCACGGCAGTTGCCATTATATCATAACTTCACAACATTTTCTTACGTTTACAAACATGAATCAGACTGTATAACTTTGCAACTGAAAACAGAGACGCAGAACAGACAGACATTCATAAATAGTAGCATGAAAAAATGTCAACAACATATGTTCATAAAAATATTTAGCCCTCTCCTTTGGTCTTGCGATGAGGAATAGGTTTGATTTTTCAAAGGGTTGTGTCTGCTGCCCTGCTCTGGCCATAATCAGCCCTATTCAATAACTGGTCAGCCCCTGTTAAAGGTTCCAGGGGCAGAGAACTGAGGTAAACATAAATATAATCCATTAATTAGATTTGACTCTAATGCTCATTAGCTGACAATGAACTTCAGCCATCATGTTTACAATTCCTCACAGACTCATTACATTAATTATGACAGCTAGATTCGTTTGAAAATCATTCTATAGTTTCTTGAAGTGCATGTGCACACCAAACCAGAATACTGCTGGTCCTGAAGGACCGAGTGCTAGCTGCAGCGCGATGACTTCAATAATCCCCTGGAATCAGAACAGGCTTTTCTCAGGGTCCTCATGTGTGACAATTTTAAACATTTATACACTGTAATCCAGTCTTTTTCATCCTTGGAAAAAAAGGGAACCGAGCATATTCTGCACGCAAAGCCTGTTCTGAAAGGACTCCTAATCCCCAGATAAGCCTTGTAGCCCACTCACCCCCATCAACACTTTCTGTCCAAGGTTACAAATAATTTGCCAGACCTGGGCTTTGGATAACATGTGCAATAGAGTCATTAAACATCGTCAAACCTAGCTATCCCCTCTGCTTATGCACCTTAAGTCTTCTCTAGACTAGTTTGAACAACCTTTCTGTGTGTTTCTTCAACCATCAGTATTTTCACCACAGTCGCCTGTCACAAAATTATTTCGGTTGAAAAGGATTTTCAAGGTCATCAAACACAACCAGTAACCCACCAACACCAAGGTGACCACTAAACATTGTCCCTTAGCTTCACACCTCCATGACTTTGGAACACATCCAGGGACAGTGACTCAACCCCTTCCTGGGCAGCCTCTTCCAAGGCCTGAGAACCCTTTCAACAAAAGGATTTTCCTCATGTCCTACCTGAACTTCCCTGGAACATCTTGAGGCTGTTTCCTTTCATCTTATCACTTGTTCCTTGTGAGAAGAGACCAACAGTCTGCATGACTGTCTCACTCACTTTATTTCCTTGCTCTGCCTGCCCAGCATCACCAATGCCCCATCAGCTTGGCAAATGGGCTCAGCTGTAAACTGCAGTGGGTCAGCAAGAACCACCTGGAGCTGCGTGGAACAGCTGACCCTTGTGCAGATCAGGTCCAGCTTCTCTTCCCAGAGGCAGCCCTGGAGCCCTCTGTAGCTGGCACCTGTGCAACCTCTAAACCTGCAATCTCTAAACCAAGGCTATAAGCTATTTTCATCTCTCCTGCTCTTGTGCTGTGAGCACATGTTGACACCCCATGAGAAAGTGACCCATAGAGCTCCTGAGATGTTGATTCATAGGTAAATCCTACAGATACTGTGGAAAAGCTTCACATTAAAGTAGGTGTTCACAGTTCCCCACCAGCTACCTGCAACTGGTGAAGGCTCTCCATGCTGTTACAAATGACTGTGTTTATTTCCAGATCCATTGTGTGGCAAACCCAATAATTGTGGGTTTAATAAATGCTGGTGGTAAATGAAAAATTAGTCGGGGGGGTTACACACTGTTCCTTTTCAAATTGCCTCTTTGCAGCACCTCAATAGCTGACATTTTAGTCACAGTCCTTACTGAGAGTTGAACGGTAGCATATTTCATCGTTTGTGTCTTTAAAGGAGTCACTGGGACGCACTCTGCCTGTACTCATTATAGAGGGGGAAAACTGCTGGGGAAGGTGTGCAGCACAATCTACACAGTCAATCTCTGCTAGAAAATGTAATCGGCTCAAATAAACAAATAAAGAAGTGAAAATGCAAGCAGGAAATAATTCCTGATGGTGGTGAAGACTTAATTAGGTTTTACATGTATCGAAGGCAAACGTATATATAGCATCCAACTATCATCCTCTTTGGAGGAAACACCCTGTTGATGGATGTCGTGTACTAAATGTCTGCTGTAAAAAAGACAGAAATATAAATGCCAGTGTTTAGAGAAAGAACCTGATTTCTCTCCCTGGGTTAAATGCTCTTCTTTTCACAGAAGCAGTGATTAGTGATTGTGAGGACCTGTGTGTTGCTCCAACAGCTTTTAGAAGAAATTCCTTTTACAGATAAAGTTAATTTGTCTGGGATTTGAAAGTATTCCTCTTGAATTCTTCTTGTAACTGTAGGGATGTAAACACCATGAGAATAATTGCCTGTGTGGGATGGGCAGCTGTTTGGAATGGATTAGACTGACTGCGACAGGTTAGCGAGGAGTTTCTGTCAGAAAAGAGAGGATTTAATTTTGGAGTTCAAAGAGATAAGGGATGAAATGTTATTTTTATTGCTAAATCTGTGATCTTAGCCACTTGTGTGCCATTTTCCCATTGCTAATCAAGTCATGACGATTTGGAATCACAGTGGAGTCCTCTGAGGGGAATTTCTGCTGTCGGATTGCATAGTGAAAGACTTATATTTAAAACACTTGCACTTGGGAACCTGTGAAAGAGTGTTCCTTGTCTGGGATATGCGCTCATGTTTGCCTATTGAATGAGGAGTGAGGTGAAAGTACTCCTCTTTCTGCTCCTCATGGGTTTGAATATGAAAAGGGATCATTGCAGTGATCTCACATGGCGAGAGCACTCGTAGGCAATGATTTCCATAGGACAGAGCAAAATCTGGAGACTTTTTATGCCTTGTACTTGTGCGAACAAACTCAAACCCACTGGAAAAGAAATCTGAATGATTAAGTTGGGTATAAAGCTAAAACCCAAGATTATTCTGTTTTAGCCTTGAACCTCCCCACGTTTCTTCCCATGCTTCTTTCTCGTGTCGCCGTTTTAATTGTGAGATCTGGACCATGGCAGAGGAGCTGCCCAAAGCACAGCATTTCCTAATAACTAACGTGTTGAAGGTAGGCTTCCAGCTCAGATACTACGGTGTAACCTTTACAGTGGCAGTCCACAGGACGACACGGACCTCAGGGCTTGTCAGGCTCCACCTAGACTTGGCCTACATGGAAGTTTCTTTAAGCTTGTTTAGTTAGAACAGCTGTTTCACACCTTTGCTTTAGCTTTTGCTAGGCTTTGTTCAATGACACGGTGCGACGGCTGCCGCCACATGAACATTTGGTAAATAACAGCTAGCAGTAATAAGCATCATGTGCAGAATGCAGCATTTATGATCCTGGAATAAAAATGCAGAGTAGAGGATTACAAGGGATTATAACAAAGGCCTTGAAAGCGTGAGCACACGATGTTACCAGAATTCTTAAAGCTGTAAACAATTCACCTTGCAGTGGTTACATAATCATAATTAAATAGATGTATTTTCAGGAATTAGAGAGAAATATTTAAGGGATAACAAAGAAGAGGGAGAATGATGATCAGGTAGTTATTGCATGCATAATATCATTCACACCAGATTTGGATATGGATCATAGAATTAGAGAGAAACAAAGAAAGAGTAAATCACAGGGCATGGTAGAAAAGGCAGGAGAATACTCCCAAATATACCTCAGACTGGAAAGGAAGAAACTAACACCTTACTCAGAAACAACTTAGGATGTTAATAACTTGATGCAACCTCTTCACAGACTGAGGCCCACTGGAAATGCCCAGAAAACCTGTATAAAGATTTCAACTGCAACTTTTTAATTTGTTAACAATATTTCCTTCCTTTTCATGTTGTAGTTAAATCTGTGCTGAAAAGGATTCCTCTATTATCCTGTTCCAGCCAGACTAGCAATAAAACATTGTATTTTAATATAAGGTGTATTCATTTATCCTACATAATTTGCCCAAGGCCAACAAATGATGATGATTTAGGCAACTCAGTTTGTAGTCTGGCTACGAAAAGAACAGTGTTAGAGCCAGACTGATTCAGACTAGAAATCTGTGACTACCCTACGTACTCTGAAATGCTTCAAAGCAGAATAGAATGCTTCCCTGTTACCTATTTCACAGCTCCTCTGCTGGATCTACGGAGTGAATTCTGTCTGGCATCACCTGTTAGACCATTCACATTACATACACAGCTCTGTCAGAGTGACATAAGTAGGAGGAAGAACAACTTGCATCCCAAAACCAAAGCCAATTGGTGAGGAATGCTGTAGCCAAACGTACCTCCCGATAACAGCAACACAGAAAACAGACTCTCTCTTTCCAAAACTGGGTTGCACTCAGCTGCTCAAAATGAATCAAATTTATCCTTCCTACAGCAAGCCAACATCCCAAAAGCCAATTATATGTTTATTAGAGTCTCTCCAGTGAAGCTATTTAAAGGTTTGGGCTACCATAAAAATGTTAGCTAATGGACCTGAGGACAGTGACCAACAGACAAATATCTAACTGCTTTTGCCACACTGAAGTCCAGCCAGTTGGGGAGGGTGAGTCTGTTTGGATTCTCTGTGCTAACTCTGAGATGAGCATCGTCTTGCAGGGCCAGACAAACTGAAAACTAGTGCACACTTCACGATCTAAATTGCTAATCACCATCTCTCAGCTTGGTTTAATAAGGGTTTTGAAGTTTTCTAACTATGTAAACACAATTGCTCACCCCCTGTCCCAAGGGCAAGTACAGTATAAACTAGGCCATTTTAACACATTATAAAAGAAGTTCATCAAAATAAGCTCGAGTAGAGTCGGATCCTGGTTATTAATTGTGCCTTTCGTATTTACATACTCTCTCCACTGTCAGAGAACAGGGGCTTACGAAATAAGCCACTCCAGAAAACAATAGTCCTTAAGGTTTATGAAAAAGACCAAAGATGAAAAACAAGTCACGATGACAGATTCCAGTGATTTGCTCTCAACATTTCTTGTTCCATTTTTTGTTTGCTAAACGTCAATGGCCACGAAAAAGAAGAATTGAACTGCCCTAGGCAAGCAGCAAATTAATACACACGGATTGGTCCTTGACAGTAAATCCTTCTTTCAACATCCCATCAAAGCTCTGCTAGGAATCTTGCCACTTGTTTCCCCTTCCATAGTGTTTAACCAGTATGACAATGCTGCAAGTGATCTGATCAAGTTTAGGAGATGTCTGTGTAAGCTCTCACATCTTTTTGTTGTTGTTTTCCCGGAGTTTTTGGATCGCTGACTTGTATTTTAGCCACTCTCCCACAGAAGTGTTGGGACTTATTCATTACTAATGAATACAGCTGCGGAGCTTTGCCTGCCATACGTTGCTCAAGGACCAGGGCTAGGAATAACATGCATTTAATTTATAACTGATGATTTTTGAGAGGGAGTGAAGTGGAACCGCAGTGTACAATTCTGCTCTCTAAATGTCCTGCTCAGGCTGTAATTTTCCTGTCAATATTAATGAGCAAAGCAGGTTCCCTAGACACGTCTATGCAGGTTTTGGAAGCATTATATATGTTTCTCGCCATGAGAGAGGACTAGTATTTCTAACCTTCTTAATCTGTTGTGTACAAATTGCGTTTGGAGAGGTTACCCAAGAAGGAGTTTATCGCAACGTGTAATTAATACTTCTTAGAACTACACAAATACCAATTCCAGAAGTCATTATTTCATGACAGCCTGTGAATATCCTCTGATGCACAGTCTCCAGTTCGACTTCGCAATGGCTGTAGGAATAAAAGATGTATAGTGAACGTCCTTCCTTGTGGGCCAGGAAAATCATCCCTAGCTGGAAATGAAACACCACATCAGAAAGCTGTGTTTGGTTTAGAATGGAAAAGCAGAAGCTAATATAACTGTTTTAATTAAGACTTGGCAAACAGCAGATAGGCTTCTCTGAATATTTTCCCAATATGGTGCAGATTCCGGTTCTTTTCCTTCATGGAATTTTTACCTGGCTTTCTAAATCTGTGCCCACTTACTAGACTCTCTAAAGAGCAAGGGCTTCTGATTATTCTTCATTATTCCGGCAGTCTGCTTCTGTGCTCCCCGTACTCTCAGTCTCTGGACACAACAGTTCCTATTTGATGTTTTTGATGTAGATTCCAGGTAAGGAAAACAGAAGGAAACTCAGGCTACCAAACTGTGTAGCGTGCCATTTCGAAGCTTAATAAAAATCCTGAAATCTGCACAGAGGTCCTGTATGCCATGACTTTTTTCTGAGGTAGAAATATTTCACTTTCCTTTTAACTCTGATCTCTTTATTTTAGATCTGTATTATTTTCCTTGAAATGGTTCAAAACCACTGATTATTTTTCAAACAATCAAGTGCTTCAGAAAGGTAAAATCTGTATCCCTATTTGATGAGGAGGCACTGAATCTTAAAAGCAAAAGAATCACATAAAATCAGTTCTCTTTTTTAGAGAAGAATAGAAATGTTATGCATTAAAGCATCAATTGCCATTGCTTGTTCTGAAGATACCCAAAAAGTAAGCATGAAAGGCGTTTTAAACGTAAACAAGATTTTAAAATTCATTTCGAGGGTCTATCCTTAGTGGTAAAAATCAGCAAAGACATTTCTTGTACCTCCACCCACGAGCTGAGATGTTGATGACACGAAGGGAGGGATAACTGGAAATCAAAAAAAAAGGTATTGTCCTCTCCCATTCTACCCATTCTACCCCATTCTACCCCATTCCACCCCATTCCACCCCATTCTACCCCATTCTACCCCATTCTATCTTATTCTATTGTCATATTGATGTCTTCTGACACATCAGGAGAATTGTATAAACTTCCAAGGGAGTTTGTCAATTAAAGAGGTGAAGGACAGATAGATTCAGACACTTCTTACTCAGTTTTTTAAAAAAGCCACTGGAAGGTGGGATTTTTCCAGGCTCTTTAAGAGGATTTTTGCAGTGCAGAGGCACAAGAGTTAAGCACAACGTACAGAGTTCTGAGACTGGAGCTATATAGCCATATCATGCTTGTTCTCTGCTTCGGCTAATTAACTCAGTGGAGATGTAAAGCTCTTTCTCTTTTGATGCCGCACAGCTCTAATGCATCTGTGTGTTTTGGAAGTCCCTGTTCAACACGCTGCCCAATGCCTTGCTATGTATTGTATCATGTGGCCATGTCAGCCCTCTTTCCACTATAACCTCTAACAAGGCTGAAAAATAGCTCAGAACACAGGCTTTTCAAAGAAAGTATCCCCAGGACTGCAGACGCAGAAAACAGCTGCTGAAAACCACACAATTCCTCACTCAAATGGTACCTGTTCTCATTCGTTAGTGAAAATATATTCCCAGCGTGACTGATGTTTCCATCCGTCTGGGCAGTTATGAGCTCTACCTATCACTGCTCCAATACCACCTAAGGTATCATTCGTATCATTGGCTATAAGCAATTGCTTCGGGTTCCTAACACTTGGGTTTCTCAGAGCTCTAAGCTGTAACCAGCTCGCTCATCTTTCTGGATCTATGGGGTTTTTAGAAAACCAATTTTGTATGAGTTGCAGGAAAAGTCTAAACTGGTGAGTTTCACAAGGCAGCAGGGCACCAGGCTCCCTTTTTCCTTTTGCTTGTGAGAAAGTCTGAGGCAGCTAAACTTTTTTTGCCTTTTTTACTCCTTTCCCCTCTTTTCCTGCAGCTGAAGGAGTAGTTATGATGTATTTGTTTATACAAATGAATGATTCCATTCCTGGAAGGAAGGAAAGTAAGTAAGGCTGACTACGTGAGTGAGAATTTATAACCTTTGGTCAGTGACGTGTGTGTTCCACCTCTCTTGGTCTGGTTTTGGAGCTTGTAACTTTAATTTGTATTAATGTGGCACGACATATCATGGCAAATTAGTCTTAATTAAAGAGAAAATAGAATGGAAGTGAAATGGCTGGATCATACGATGATTGCAAAGGAATGTTTTTGATCAGGCACAGATGTTGTTTTCATTGCAAAGGTTAGAAAATAAATCTTTTTGAAAAAATTACTCCTTCTACAGCCAAAGTTTGAACTCAATCTGCAACTTTCTGGCAGCCTGTAGATTAAACATGTTCTCAGACAGATTAGTTTGGAAAAAGAATGAAAACCAGAAGTATCCTCCAGAATTTCATACCGGCCATCTGCTCCTCTGTTCTGCTTTTTGTTTGCTTGTTTATTGTATCAGACTCGCAATGTGCTCTGCACCCCTTGCATTTTGTAGACCATCTCCATAGGAACTTGGTTTTGCATTATTTCACCTCGTACTGTATTTTAAAAATTCAATAGGTAATAATAATTAAAGAACAGGTGCAACCACTGTCCAGGAACTTTCCAGAAAATGACTCGTCTGTAATTTGTTTTGCTTGGCAAGGGCTGGATTTTAGCAGTGATCTGTTATGTTGCCTTCAACTGAGTAACCTAAAGTGAGAACAAAGCTGCTGTTCCTCAGTTTCTTTATGTTACAATATTCCAACCAATCTTTAACCTGAATGGATGTGAGCTTCTCATTTTGTGCTCTTACCTCTTCATAGAGAAAATATTGGAAGTGAGATTGTTGTCTCCCTGGTGGTGGTTTGCTAAAGTTTAACCACTTCTGAATTTTCAAGAAGTCTGTTGGTTTTTCCTGAATTTTAATTCTCATAAAGAAATTAAAATCCAAGAATTAAAATAAAACCTAAAGGTCTTTGTTCAAACCTGAAATTCTGATGTGATGGAACAGAAATGCAAGTGATTCTGTCCTGAGTACAGCTTACTGTCAAATAAATAGTAACTCTTAAAGACACCACCAAGTTGGCCAGATGTGTTCCTGCCAAGCAAAGCCTTTGCTAGTGCAGTTCTAGTTAAGCATTCAGAAGCTTTTCTTGATTCTCATGAGAAGAGGCAGGTGTGCTACAAGATATTAATGTGTTCTCAATTCCAACATGGAATCAATGTATTGATAAGCCTGAGCGAGGTTTTCTCTTCCTTGGATCTTCCAAAATGTATATATCAGAGCTGGCCAGATGTTATACTTGAAAGAGAAATCTCTGACTAGAGCAGTATTTTAAGTTTTACAATTAAAGGACCTCATGTCTGTGTCACTCTTTGCCTCCTTGCTGCTACCATTACTGGTAACTCTCCACTCTGTAAAATCAAGACACATGATTTTGTATAAAGCAGGTAGAGAGTACTCGGGTAGAAAGAGACTTGGGGGGACTGGTGGACAGTAAACTTAGCATGAGTCAGCAATATGCCCAGGGGACCAAGATTGCTAATGGCATCCTGGCCTGTATCAGGAATGGTGTGGCCAGCAGGGAGAGGGAGGTTCTCCTCCCCCTGTATTCAGCACTGGTCAGACAGCACCTGGAGTACTGTGCTCAGTTCTGGACCCCTCAGTTTAGGAAGGATGGGGAGGGGCTGGAACGAGTCCAGAGAAGGGCAACTAGAATGGGAAAGGGGCTGGAAGGTACAAGGAGAGGCTGATGGAGCTGGGGCTGTTTAGCCTGGAGAAGAGGAGGCTCAGGGGTGACCTTATCGCTGTCTAGAACTACCTGAAAGGGGGATGGAGTCAGGCAGGGGTCGGTCTTTTCTCCCTGGACACTGCAGACAGGACAAGGGGTCACAGTCTTCAGCTCCATCCAGTGGGGGAGGTTTAGACTTGACATTAGGAAAGGGTTTTTCACTGACAGAGTGATCCGGGTTTGGAACGGGCTGCCCACGGAGGTGGTGGAGTCACGGTCCCTGGAGGTGTTCAGGGTCAGGCTGGATGAAGTGCTGAGTGGCATGAGCTAGATGGCAGATGTTAGGGTTACTGGGTTGGTTTTAGGTTGGACTGGATGGTCTTGAAGGTCTTTTCCAGCCTCATCAGTACTGTGAGACTGTGATACCCTCATGTCAAGCACTTCTCATTTCTCTGGTATGCCTTTCTGTCTTACACTCCACTGTGACTGAGAGAAGATGCTGTTGAAAAGCCTAAAAGGAGCCTCAGAAGAGTCACATTCTTTGAGTTCCAATTAATTCCAATTAGTGACTTAGAAAGACGGTGTTAGCATGACTCCTTTGGTTAGTCAGATTTTAAATCCAGGTTTACTAAATCATTGCCTGGTTACTAAATCATTGACTGAGGAGCTTTAGAAAAAGACTGAGGAGCCTTTTTCTCATAAATACCGAAACAATTCTGAAAAATGTGTCTTGACTGTTAAAATCATCTGCTCTCAGATGACTCTAACAAGTGCATAATGGTGTGTCTTACCCCCAGATCTGTCAATATTTCTGGGGAAGCTATTAGGGATTATCTGAATTTCCCTCATAAGTAATGCGCCCAGAGCGTTCTGTGACATTTCTGTACTTATTGCTTTGCACTCTCTCACTCGGATAATAGTCTGTTTAAAGTATTTTTCAGCTTCCTTGAAAAACTGTGCAATTTATAGTGCAGGAAATATGCAGACAGAAATGTCTAATAATTCTAATCATTCTTATGAAGATGAAAATTAAACTCTTCAGATGGATCTTTTCCATGTTAATGGCTAGAACATAAAGCTTCAATCAAACCTCCATCTGGTCATTTATCTGTTGAGATGAATATTGATCCTGGGCTTGAAAAAATGGTAAAACCAACTTTGTGTATTATTCAATGAAATCAAGTAATTGTGCTGCATGTCCTATTGCAGTCACAAGGGATGGGCATTTTTCTAGAGTGCAACCAGTACTTCAGTCTGTGAGCTCAGATGAACACTCTCAGGAGGTTTTTGTTTCTAGTAGTAGGTGAACTTGAGTAAAAACAACCTTAAGCCTTTTTTCTTTTAGTGAAAGTGAATGTTCTCTACCCATTCTGACTTCCAGTAATATATATGGCAGCATTTAGGACAATTAATTAGTAATATATGGTGTTAGTAATATATGGCAGCATTTAGGACAATTAATGCATCTTAGAACTCTGCTTTCTTACGTGAGTTACTAATAGCTAAATGAAATCTTAAAATCAGAAATGAGAGGTGTAGACAGACCGATAGGAGACTACAGGGAAACAAGAAGACAATAATGCGATGTAGAAATAACCTACGCGTTCTCATCACGATCACTTCTTAGTGTAAGTAAACAGTTTAACAAGCTGTCTATAAGAGAACAGTCAATTAACTCTTCCAGAGTGAAAGAGATTTTATTGTAAGAAAACAAGCACCCTAAAAATTCAACAAAGGATAAAACCAAGAGAGAAATAAGAATCAATCACTTGATGAGATGTGTGTGCTCGTATGCTTTTAAGGGCCTTAAATACATGAAGAAACAAGAGCAGTTATGCTGCAAAAGCAGCCAATACTCCTTTGAAATGCTTTCTCGGACCTCTGCCAAGAGAACTGAGATCTTTTACCCCCGATAAAATTGCACTGGGCAGCAGGTTGTATTTTCCAAGTAAAGTGCTGGGCTTCCATGATGAAATCCTGGGGCTTTAGATAGGAATAGACAGGGTGGGAGCAAGTGCTTTAGTTCTTTAATCCCTTAATTCACTTTCATGGACAATAAACAGAAAACACGGACATAGGACAGAAATTCTTAACCACCAGCTAAGATGTACTATTTTGCAAACACTCAATGTGGAAGACAAGTCAGAATTTTTGTGCTTCTGATAAAATCTCCTCTTCACTTGCAATGCAATGGTGAAAACGATCAGGGGGTGAAGTACTGAAGGCAACTAAAAAGGGCTTGGAGTATTTGAGACAGCAAATTATCTGCAAATCACAACGAATTTCTCTGGGAAAATAAATGATCTGGTTTTATAAAAGATTTTCTCACGTGGCGACAAATCTATATCTATTCTATCTGTACAAATTTATAGATAGCTATAAATATTTATATATATATATGTATAAATTCACCCATAATATAGACCTGACTTTTGTTTGAGTTGCCAGGTATTTCTTCAGTTCTGTTTTGTCTTCTGCATTAAGCAGACTTCAGATTATCGGGCAGATACTTAAGCGACAGCTTGAAGAAGCAGTGGTGGAATCACATGAACTCAAAATAGCTATGCAGGCCTGGTGTCCTTCCAGGTATTTCAAGAATAGTGCCCTGTCTGCCTTTAGAACTGAATCTAAATGGATGAACAAACTGCTGAGCTTGGAGCTATCTTCTTTTAAATATGATTTGTCAAGCTCTCTCCCGGATATCAGGCTAATTTTAAATGTAGATGTAGTTCAGTTACACCTCTGGCACATCCTTGTGTCAACTTGACCTTAAGCTGACATTGAATTTGTGAAGAGCACATTTTATATCTACGAGGGCAACCACCACTGATAGTAAATATATTGGAAAAGATACCAAAGTATGCGC